>SNQJ01S0179616.1:0-13813 GCA_010110895.2 Picea sitchensis | reverse complement strand
GGGGACGACGTTTCTTGATGGGGGTTTGGAGGCTTCACCCCTGAAGGAAAAATTTCCTTGTAAATGTATATTTTAATTTCATAATAAATTTGTACCATTCTTTATAAGGTCATAGTTTTGACAGTAGAAGTTATGTTAGGGTTTTTTTCCCTAGAAGGCAACCCTCTTTTATGAGGGAAATGTATTGTGACTATGCATAATTGTGAATATTTTATTATGAGAGAGGATATTGTGGGATAAAAAAGAGGAAGAAACAGGAGGTGTGCTGTAGGTTGTATCCCTTCATTTCCTGGATAATAAAAAGGAAGGACCTGACAATTTCTCTCGTGGACATAGACCACACTGGGTGAACCACGTATATATGTGTGTCTATTGTATTTTGTTATCTTTTGTCTTTTATTCCTGCATTTGTTTTTATTTTATTTCTCCGTGATTATTTTTTCTAACACCTATGAGGATGATGTATTGGTCTTCACTATAGAATAATCCCACAAGGAGAAGAAATTACATCCTCATAAAAGTCATCTCAAGAAAGATACTACAAAACTAAATATTATTGTGGATCCAATGAAGGTCACAAGATCTATAGCTAATGTCAAACCCAAAATCCTTGTGTTCAAACTCATGGGTCTATAGCCATTAAATAAAACCCTCCATTCATAAATTATGGAATAATGGAAACCAAAAGTTAGTTTCAATTTGTCTATGTTGGGTAGAAACGTTTCCTAGTTCCTCTTAATTCAACCTAGGAAAGAAAAAGGATTTTTGATGGAAGACCATTGTTCCTCAAAAGGGATGAATCGTTGATGTATGTAGCATCAAACATGAACTTCCATATTGGCTTAGTATCTAGCATGTGGAATTAATTACTAATACCTCTCAGGACTTAGGAGTTTCACTTTAATAAAGTGAATATTAAAGTGAAATTCATTTTATGATTAATGAATTTTAATAAAGTTAAATGCATAAGTTTTTGACATCAGTAACTTGACTTAATTAAATCCTATCCATTAGACATAAAGTGAAAGTGATATTTAATCTCATCGCTTGATCACTTTGGCAATCTAGGGCTTTGTATTTAGGGTAATCTCAAGGTTATTAAAGGGAGCCTAAGTGAGAGGATTAGACACAAAGATTGAGTGAGTGATATCTCATTGATTGGGTGAGAAGTACATTTCATCTAGGTGTGCAGGGGCAGGGGAAGGGGTTGAGGAAAGGAGAAAAGGGGAAGAAAAGGAATAACAACCAAGTGTGTTAGGGTTAGGCTATTTTTTTGCATTTTATTTTCCTTAGGTGGGTCATTATCCCAAGATGGGAGCCATATTTTATCAATAAAATAAACAATGTATTGGTTTTCCATTTGGGGTTTTTCCAGGGGTAATTTACCTAGAAATATCATGTGCAATGTGTATGGTTTTATTATTTATGTTTATGCTGTAATGTTTGGTTAAATAACCCATTTGTGATTTTATTCAATAAGTGATTTATTTGGAACTAATTGTCGGGTGTTTTTCTAAGGATAAAATTAACATGGTATTAGAGCCACAGTTCTGAAGAGGAAAACTAGGTACATGAAAACATGATTTGCAACACAAGAATTTTTTTTTTCTGTAGGTCTATCGGGTGAAATAAAAAAATGGAAGAGGTACAACCACCATACAACTGTTGTTAGGAATTCAACCAACATATGTCACATGGCCACACAGGCCATTGTGACAGGTCCACCTAGAGACTGCAACAAATTGGGCTAAATATTGTCAGGAAGTAGGTGGAACAAAAATGTGGGTGTTCAGAGTCATTATAGAGAGCAACACATGTTGGGATATAATCTATAGGAGTAGCATAGAGGAGTTTTCATGGGCCAAGTTATGAATAAGTTTGTTGGGATGAGAAGCAACAAGGAGAACTGATCGCTAGAGATAGTTGAGTACATGGAAGGAAGTAGCAATAGAGGGATATAGTCACAAAATAGTCATTGAGTGAAGGGTGCAAGCACAAGATAAGGGAGAGGTGATGACTGGCTACTAAGGAGAGGCGACCTCAGCTACCAGAGCCTCTAACCACAACAATCGCAACTAGAAAATTTGTTGGAGTAGGCCATCGACCATGTGCAAGGCATCCATTCGCTAGGTAAAGGATATAGTAGGCCGCCAACCATGCCAGTGGGAAGTCACCAAATACACTAATAGCCACCAGCACAAGTCTATAAAGACACAATAGAGATCATAGAGCCACCCAATAGGGGAAAAAATACTAAGACATAGATTCGGGAAGGTTTTTGTAGTGAGTAGAGATCCAAGAAGCCCCACGCAAAGGGAATATATTTAGGAAGGTTTGGGTAGCAGGTCTTGGTAGTGGGTAGTGGTTCCAGGTAGTATATTTCATTTTTTCAGCAATTTTTATTTCTAGATCTAGAGATGGACACAACTGGATTGTGATTTGAGGATAGGTTGAATGGAGTTTCCAACTATAGTACTTGGAAGGAGAGAATCATGTTGGTGTTTATGAATAATGGGATATGAGATTTTTATAATACTCAAATCACTCCTCAAACAACTTAGACACAATTGTTCATCCATAATAAAAAATATGTGAAAGTCAGGCGCATAATTCTAGATGGAGTAAATTATCATTTGATCCCTCATTTATCTGGAAAGAACATTGTCAGGGACATGTGGGAGTCTTTGAATATTTGATTTAGTAAAAATGATAATCAAAAAATGGTGTTGAGAGATAATCTCAGAGAAACAAAGATGACACGATCAAACACGGTGACAACCTATCTCACCCGGATCTGACAAGTTTGAGATGAATTGACTGCAAATAGGGAGAGAGTGGATGTTTCAGAATTGGTGAGGATGACAATTAAAGGATTTACAAATAGCTGGACAACATTCATAAAAGGAATCACAGCATGTGAGAAGCTCCCTGATTGGATGAGGTTGTGGAATGACTTTGTTTAGGAAGAAATTTGAGATGAATATTTGAATGGAGGTCGATACAATATTTATGATGAGAACCTTTCTCTTTCCATACAGTAAAAAAAGGAAAGTTCAAGAAGACTACCAGTGGAGAGTCTATTCCAGGACGTCAAGGAACCCTTAGTTGGATGGTGGTATCACCCAATGTTCCTAGCACTTTGCGACACCGTGGATGTTCAACTCGACAACAAAGCCACACTAGTCTACTTGGAACATACTATGCCTTACTTCCTCGTTTTGTTTTTTACTTATTCGATATGTTTTTTTCTTGTACTTATCCAATACAATAAGTTAAGAACAACCATACAGTAACAAAACAAAATTTGCAAGTGGGTGGCCAAACCAGCCTAACACCCAAATTATTAATACAAAACAAAAGTGTGTCGAGCCAAGCTCATGTCACACACAAATAAAGTTTATAAAGGGATTTTTTTCTCAAGTTACATAAAGAAACTCTTCAAAAACCCAAATACTCTTCTTCGGTGATTCATCCTATGCATCCTTCCTTCGTTGCATCAGTCAGAAGTCTGAACAAAAACTCTCTTCGTCATACTTCATCTCTTTAAAAGTCAGTTTTCTTTTCGTTATAATGATGTGACCTACAACACTTAGCTTCAACACCAAAATCCATTCATCTAGAAGTTTCCTTAGCTAGAAAAACTTACCCACTTTACTCCTCAATGAATACTCCACAAGGTGGCTCAATTCACCCATCAGAATTGACTTGGCTCCTTGGGAGGATCTCTCCATCTTATACCTCAAATGCTTCCTTAGACTACCAATTATGCTATTGTGAAGAATGTTATTGGTCCTTGACCAAGTTTTGGAGTTACTTGGTCATGCTTGACCATTTTTGGGACTTTGACACCCTGTCGAAGATGGAGCTTCAAAAGAAGCAGAGATCATGGGATCTTGTCCCACTTTTGGGCCCATTTTAGGTTTTGGGAATATGTAATGGGAAAGGGATGTTGGCTCGTGGGTTCACCCACGCTTAGGCCCACTTTTGTAAATGTATAAATAGATGTCTAGGAATCTAGTAGAATATCTATTGTGTCTATGTGATATAGGCTATGTGCCAAGTGGGATCTATGTGATCGAGGTGTTGTGCATTCTATAGGCTTGCAGAGCTTAGTGCAAGTCCCTGGGTGAAGGTATAGAAGGATTTGTGTTGAAGGGAAAGGAATAAGGATCTAGTGAGCTACGTAGATATTATGTCCTATGCGCAGTAGGTTTTGATGGCTCTGTGCTTGTAACCAATTGGAGATGCTAATAGAAGAAGAAGAGTTGGTGGACATAGCCCCAGGGTGGGGGTGAACCATGTAAATCTATGTGTTATGCTCTGTGATTTGAATTGATGTGTTTATCTCTGCTTTTTCTAAGTGATTTGATATATTTAGATAGATCTACTTATGCTTTGTGCTTCATTAGATGTGTATGAATAGTAGATCTGATATGTATGAAGATGCTTAGTGTTGATCTACTAGATCTGATCTGTTTTACTGTTGCTAAGTACTGAAATACCTTAGATCTAAGTGAAAGTTGTGATGCTCTGTGTTATCTGTGAAGTATAATAAGGATTGAATATTGATGAATGATCAATGATAAGTGCTCTGTAAATGATATAATCACAGATATGTATCCCAACTAAGGTTGCATACACCTAAGTCTTGCAACCACCCCTGCTTCTACCTCGGGTGAGACCTCATCCTCTTCGCAGGTGTTGTCGAAAGGGTCGGTAGTTAGGGTTTTGTTGGTACGTTGTTGTAGTGTTGAAACCTGGGTCTACCCCTATGCCAACAAATGGTTTCGTTGTCGGGACTTGAAACTGTGATTGATGGGAACTGAGGAAGAAGAAGCTTTGTGCAAATATTCATCCTGAAACTGTGGAAGCTCTGTGTGTGGATCTGTGTCCTAGTCCGCAGTATTCCACTTGATCTGAAAATATCTATGCTAAAGAAAGAAGGCTAGATCTGAAGAAAAGAAGAAAGATATGAATGCTTTGTGCTCTAAGAAAAGTAAAAGTGGAAGTTTCTGAAGAAGAGAGTTCAGATTTGCAGAAAAGAGGTAATATATGTAAGCTATGTGCTTTGATAAAGGGAAGACTAGTTAAAAAAAATTAGATCTGGAGGCTTTGTGCTCTGTAGAAGTAATATAAGTGAAAATTTTTGTTTCTAAGGTATGGATCTAGATATTTTTAATAGAGTTTATCCTAGTTTGAAAACTGGGGCACTGATATATGAAAGAAGGTTTGATATGAGTAGATCTGATAAGAATAGTGATAAATATGTTATACATGTGCATAGAAAAAAGGTTTGGACTAACAAATGGATGCAGGATCCTAGAAAGATTTTTTTGTAGATTAGCTACCATGATCCTAATGCACAGTATAAAAGAAGTTGGGGATCATTTAAAAGAAATAGAGGAGTGACCCTCTTTTACAGTTGTAGAAGACCTCGACATATTGCTAAGGAATGCCCTGGCAAAGGATCTAGATGTCTTTGTTGCAAATCTATGGACGATGAGGTATTGGATTTCCCTAGAATGATCGCTAGGCTGGAAGAAATGAATCTGAATTAGGAAAACCCTAAGGCAGATCCAGAAGAGGCAAAACCCCAGGAAGAATCAGAGAAGGTATTGATACAAATGAAAGAGACCTTGAATGACCACCGATATGTTAGGCTATCAGATATTTTCAAAGAAAATGAATTCATTGAAGCAAGAATAGGAGACTTCGACATTGACTTTGTCCTTGATGAAGAGACACAAGTGAACATTATGCCAGATATAACTTGGGAAGCTATAGGGAAGCCTGCTATGATCCCTTAATTAGGAGGAATACAGCTATTCAGAGGAAAATTGATGATGTTATGTGGAAATCTCTCTCAAATACCTATGACAGTCAATGGAACTTCGACAAAGGAATACTTTGAGTTTATTAAATTCATTGAAGACAACACCTCGTTTACCATGTTACTAGGAAAATCTTGGATTGATAGAGATCAAGCTAGAAAGAAGGAAGAAGACGAAGTCTTAGAATAGAAGAGACAATAGTTAAAAGATTTCATGACCTGAAATATTGCATAGTTGATTGAAGAATAGGAGAACAGATCAAAGATACCTTACACTAGAAGCCCAGATATCAAAGCTATAGGAACATCAGAATACATAAAAAGGCTGAAATTTCTACCCCAGATAAAGAAGAAGTGATACACCTGAATCCTAGGAAAGGATATCAGCAGCATGAAGTGACTATGCCTAAGGAAAATAAGAATTAGAATGTGAAAAGAACCACTGAGATGAAGCTCACGGGAAAAAAGGCTAGGAAGCTACATAAGAAGAAGGCCAAGATTCAGAAGTTACAGCAGGTTCCAGAGGGTATCCCACAGAAAGAAACTTTACAAAATTGGAGCTTCGTCGGGATATTAGAACAACGACATATGCCACTTCGCTATAGCGAAGCAATATAGCCGTTGGAAGACGATATATCGGTTCGACTGCTGCTTCGAATGGCTAGGAAAGCACTTATGGTTCTCCCCCAGACTATTGGACCACACCATAATGGATAGAAAAAGAGTTAATGAGGCTCATAACCGTTGCAAGTAAACCATTGCCAAGATTGCCTATTTATCTCATCACGCCATGAATGAAGAACACTTCTACCAACTAGGAAATTGAAGCTCGCGGACTAATAATTGCATACATTGCTCATTACGCTCTTGTTGTTTACTCTAGTGCAGTGTCTAAGATCATCGTGAACTCTATTATTTTATTCTGAGGACGTATGTCCGACGAGCTTACTGCTACCGAAGAATCTGTAATAGAAGTTCTCCTTGAACTAAGAATTGAGAGAGTCATGTTGGAGAGAGGGTTACCCAAAGGATTACAGGTATCATCCATGAGAGGAATGGAAGCCTCTCCATCCACTTCTCACGGCGGTGTGTCCCAACCAGACGATGAGAAACATTTTAAGCACAAAGATGACCTCACCAATGCTAAGATGATTCCAAGCATTCTACCTACATATCTACCCCCTATGAGCGGTGCCATCAACCGTGATAGTGTACCCCAAGAGTTCGAATATGTTTTGATTATTGCATACGTTCCAAAAGGGGTGCACGCAGTGTTGTTCCTGAGTTTATACTTTAAGGCTATAAAGTATAAAAGTCAAGGCATCTAAAGATAAAGAAAACTAAAGGGTAAAGGTAAATGGTGAAGAGTAAGAAGAGCTAACCTCTCAATTGTCTCTGTCTTAATTCCCTCTGTTCCTGGATACTTATATCTCTCTCAATAACTGCCCAAGAGCGTTCTAACTCAGTTCGAGTATTAGCAGTCTGCAATATAGTGTTAAATAAATTCAATGCAATACTGGTTTGATCTGAAAGGCCAGGTTCGACATTAGGCTGTCTTGAATTTGATACAGTCATGAGGGATATAAAATTTGAAAAAAGGTTTAGAACTTGTTTTAATAAAGGGTGTTTCTTTCTGACTTTTATTATAAGGAAGAAATTTCAAGTAAACGAATAATTAGCAGGTTAAAGGCCGTTTCCTGTTTCTGAGTTAGATTTGAAAATAAACGTGATGATGATAAAAGAAAACACAGAACCATCTAACAAAGATGAGGCATCGATTATGAGGAATCTCACTTTGCAGCGGAGAGAGATAAAAACAAAGGGTTTGATGAAATACCAAAACTATATAATCAAAAGGGTTTGCAGGTCTTGAAACTGCTAATAGCAGGCATAGAGGAAAAACTGTAAACAATTTGATAATTAACTAAATCCCAAATAGTCGTAAATAAGATGTCAGATCATACTTACAATTTCATCAATGAAACGCATAAGAGGAACTATAATGAATAGGAATACAAGGAACACATAACTCAGAGTTAACAGAATCTGGAATCTTCTTCTAGATTTCTTATTATTTACTATCAAATAAGTCTTTCGCATACATTAGCCACCAAAAAGCCTTGTCTTAGCCTTGAAAATTTATATTTATACATCATAACTAAAACTTTTCAGTTGGTAACATAACCAACCTCTTTTGACCAATGGTTACATAATTTAAACAAAATTGTAACTTTTGCTAAATTTAACTTCTTTACCAAAATAGCACTTCATGTCTTTGAGAGACTTCCTTCTTCCACTTTCAGACAATGAATACATTTTTCTAGAAATTTTACCAAAGCTTTGGGAGCCTCTGGAACATCTTTTGCTTCAAACTGAAAAAACATTCTTTGTACTTCAGGCAAGTGGTCTTTGATGATCTTCTTTGTAAACTCAATCATTTGTAACTTCAAACTCGGCATTACCATCCATTTATCGATCTAAGTAACATTGATCATCTTTATCTGTGGAATTAATAACTGAATCTCTTTTAGATTCTCCTTGAAACTCAATTGATGTCTACTAATATTAATTTCTCCCAACAGACCTGAGAAATCATCCTTTCCAATATATATTGATGCTTTTTCCATAAGGTTAAAAATCCCTTGAAATTCATCACTAACCTCTTTGGTTATCTTCTTGTTTTCAGCAAGATTCACTTCTGAAGACTTGAGTATAATGTCTCCTCTGATTTTTTCTGGGACAGTTAGCTTTGGAAGCTTATCATTTTCCTCTTTTGCAGAAAGATCCACTGCTTTTTGAAAGGTTGTTCTAGCTGCTTTCATTTCCCTTTCTTTCAAAAGAATATCATTTAAGGTCTTATTAGCATTCTGAAAATAATTTTGGATGAATTCCAGCCTTGAAAATACTTCCTGTTGCTCCTTTTCTATTTCAGTATGTATTTCCAATACTTGAGCTTGGAAGATTTTGGTTTCAACCACTTTATCCTAGATTGAATTAATTCTACCTTGTAATTGACTATTTAATTTTTCCTGATTCAATAACTGTGCTTGAAAAGATTATGCCTTTAAATTTGGTTCACTTAAGTTTTCCTTTAGCATTTGAATCTCTAGTATGTCAGTGAACCTAGCTTGTTCTAGTTTCATGTTTATCTCTTGACTGGTATTATTTTCAGTCTCTTTTACTTTATCTTCCAGCAGAGCTATCAATTCATCTTTTTGTTGTAGGTTGTTTCTCAAGTTATCAACAGAATATAGATTTGTTGAGGCTAAATCCCCCATTGTACCTGTTATCTCTGTAGAAAAATCTCCATCTTTAATCTTCTTCCCATCAATTATGATCCTATGCTTCTTAATCATCGTATTTCCTCTGGGATGGATTTCTTATTTCAAGACTACCTTCCTCTTTTTACTGAAAAAGTAATTAGATGAAGGGATCTCATCTCTGTCAATGGTTTCAAGGTCGTTAACATAAAGAACTTCCATCAATGGGTTACCAAAGGTTGACTGCAAAGGGGTCAATGAAGTAATAGGACTTCCTAGTTCTGTGGATACTGTACCTCCTACTTTATGAGGAATATCCTCGGGAAGGTCTGAAGGTATTTCCAACTCCTTTCCTTTACTAGACTATGTTTCATCAATTCAAAGAACTTATGTCTCTTCAGTCAGTGGGACTTATGTTTCTTCGGTCCATGGGACTTCTGTTTCCTTAGTCCGTGGGACTTCTGTTTCCTCAGTCCGTGGGACTTTTGTTTCAAAACCTGGAGGAGGTTCTTCCTGATCTGAAGGGGAGGTTGTGGATTCGCCTTGTAGAATCTTTTGCAAACAACTTCTTCTATGACTCTAGAAGGACTTGAAACCAGCCTATAAATTTGATGATAAGGCTTGCACCTTATTTAATATCTCTTCATAGCTTTTTACATCTTTAAACATATCATCATAAACAAACTTTTCATGTTCATAAGATTTTAGGCTACAATGCATCATATGTCTATTGATCAATTGGTAAGGGTCATTCTTTTTATGTTCAATATTTATAGGTTTGACTTCTTCTAGTGCTTCTGCCTCTACCTTAGAATGACCATGGTTCTGTAACACAAAATTCCCTATATGTACAGGAAAGGAAGGCCATAACTTCTTTTGGGCTGCCTTTAGCTCTATCCCGATTCTGCCTTTCACAATCTGATATGCTACTTCCCTGCACACCAATCGGTCTGGGAGGAATTTTGGGAGTGCATGAGGAGGAATGGAGCACCCATAAACCCTAACATAAGAGAAGTTTTCATCAATAAACCAATCTGTTATTGCTTTGATGTTTTCTGTCATTGCCTCAGAAATGCACGGGGGTTCACAGCCATAGAACAATCTATGCATAGGGACTACCATGAAATGACAAATTTCATAAAGTGAATCCTTTGCATTTTATTCCCATAACAGAGAGTGATACTCGTGAATGAGTTCACTACAAGCTGGGTTCCAACTCCAATTCGTCAAAGGAAAAGGAGTCTGAAAGAATATAGCATCCATGAGGTATGATGACATATAAAAGGCTACTGGTTGACCAATAGATTTTGCAACTTTGTATTTTGAAATTTCCTGAGCCAGGTTGTCTGACATAATTTTGTTCCGGTTGAAGGCATTTCCTTCTGATGCTTCTCCCAACAGGGGTACCCATTCTCCAGGGAAATGGGAGGGACTCTTTTTACCAAAGAGTCTGCACAACATCATGGCCACATAGATCATATATTCATTTAAATAAGTCGTGGCATAAATCCCATGGGAATCTTCCCTAAATTTGGGTGGGTTTCTTGACCATCCTTTAATAATATCTGGGTAGGTTTGGTCTACCTCTGTACATTCTTTTCTGCGGAACTCATCTATGAAATCAGCATTGTAAACATATTTTGGGTTGGGAGAAAGCTTATACATAACCTAGATATGTTCAAGCCTAAATGAGCCGACCACAGTTTCTTGATCATTTAGGATGCTCCTCGTTGTGATATCCACCTTCTCCAAGGCCCAGTGGATCATGTCGTTATATTCCATAATCCATGGATGGGCTGCAATCTTATGAAGTTCAGACTCAGCTATGTCCCGAAGGTGGTTTTCAGAATTGGTAAGAGCAGTTATGATTTCATAATCCTGGAGATCATAAATCTGTCTCCATGATTTAATGGAGTCGACAGCGTGTGGCATTGTGTCTGATATTATATCTCCGTCTATTTTTCCTATATCATCTGTGGCCTCACTCTTCTTAGATGCCTTCTTTGGTGCCATAGGTGTAAGTTCAAAAGAAATCTTTCACAAAACAAAGAAATGTAAGCTGGGCAAGATGCAAATTGTGTGAGGTAAACAGAGCGAATAAGCTTTGGAACACAAACTTTTAAGTTACTTTAAGTTTGTTTTAGGGTGAAAGCATTAACGCAGCTGGCTGCAATTGATTACTCTTTAATGCAGAATATAATCTTGGATACGCATCAACGTTGCAGTGATTATCATTTATCTGTGTATTTAATACGGCCGTATATCGTCCCTTTTTCTTCTTTTTTGAATTTAGATTTCGGAGGATTTCATTTTAATTGAAAACCAACATATTACAAAAGTTAAAAATTTTAAGTTTTGTTTAAACAGCATTAATCATGCTTTAAAACCGGATTATGAATCGGGAATTTGCATATCGGGATTTCAGAGGTCCTGTGGACGAGAGGTATGTCCTCACAGAACCCCAAACTCTGAAGTAACGATGAAAAAGGTTTTAATAAACTTCAGGATTTCGACGATCGGGATTTCGGCGGTCCTGTTGACGAGAGGTATGTCCTCGCAGAACCTTGAACTACAAAGTAACGATGAAAAAGGTTTTAATAAAAGTCAGGATTTTGGCGATTGGGATTTCGGTGGTCCTGTTGACGAGAGGTATGTCCTCGCAGAACCCCGAAATCCGAAGTAATGATGGATTTTGGCGATCGGGATTTCGAAGGTTGAAATACATTGAAAAACTTGTTATCAGTGATCCCCGAACCCCGAAAAACTTAAGGGTTTTCACTCGATTCTTTTAAGGTTTTCATTAGTGTGACTCACCAGAAAAATACGTCGGTATTAAAAAATTTTGGTTTTAGGAAAGAGAGAAGAGGTTATGTTTTGTAAAAAATGGCAAACTTTAAAAAAAGAAAAAAAAAAAGAAAAAAAAAGGGGGTTTTATATTTAGTGATAAGATATTTAAAACTAGTTTCAACATAGGCTCCAATTGGGGACCTTGTCTCCTTGTGGGATGAGGAGAACATGTATACTTAGTGACTTCATTGAGTTAATGGGGTCAAGGGTTTATCACTGTAGAAATGGCTAAGGAAGGGGAAATAGAGGAAAAAGGAGATTTCATTTTTACTTCTGAAAATCTTTTCAAAGTTCTTATTTGTTTTAAAATCAGTTGTAGTCTCATCCATGATCTTCTCCTTCTCATTACTGAAATTAAGTTAGCATCAATATGGTCAAAACAATCTTAGGAAACTCAATAGATTTGTGACTTTCGGCTTGCATCAAACAAAACAAAACTTACATTTTTAATTGGGGAGCTCTTTCTAGACTTGGGATGCAAATCCGGTTTCGAAAAAACAGGTAACTAGAGTAAAGTGGTACTTAAGTATGACAACCTTACAGATACCTCAGATATTAATTCACTGCCAGAGGGCCTATTCAGTACCCCGATGAAGTTATCTGTCCCTTTTTACTGAATTTCCTTTCACCGCTTCGAAAGCTAATTATACATTTAATCTCAGATATTGCTTCACTGCCAGTGAGCCTATTCAGTACCCCGGTGAAGTTATCTATATTTTTATACTAGACGAAGGAAATCATTTAAATTAATTTACTTTCATCATCTTTTGGACTAGATGGGGGCAATCGAATATGAATTTCCTTTCACCATCCGTCTTATAATTACTTTATGAATACGAAGCAGAGCCAATCAGTGATACTTAATATATCAGGGGTGGTATCTTTGTAAAAAATGCAATAGAGGTTTGTCAACCTATTTTGATTACTCTAGACCAACCTTTTCTCAACTTTCAAAACACCCTAGTCTGCAGAGAAAAAGGGGAAGAATAATTTCAGGGCTCTTCCTTTGAGCAAGCTTAAATCCTCAGAAAAACTATTAAGAAACCTAGAAAAGTCAGGATCAACCTAAGTGTTATCACTGAAATTTCGTCTGCACATGGCGACAAGAACTCCACATCATCAAAACAACAATAAAGTCACTCATGGCACTGAATTAGTTTCACAGCACTCCAGAAGGGCAAAAAACTATAAAAAGTAACCAAAAATTGAAGGGCGGTTTACAACAGCTTGATGCGCGCGCATATGCATGGGGAAAAAACGTGTTTCTAGCGCATGCGCGTACGACGCGCGACTGTCAACACAAAAACCCACGCATTTGATAATACGGCGCATTAATTGCATAAGTCGGCCTCCTGACCGCCTACAGACTGGCCGCCAAGATGATTTGACCTTCAAATCAGATCCGGCTCTGCAAAATCGACGGATTAAAGACCTAACTAAACCCTAATGCACCCCTATTCACACTTGGAGAAAGTTATGTGACTACCCTTGAAATTGCTATAAAAGGCCATGAGGGGACGTTGTTTTATCAGGGAATTCAAAGCAATGTTATGCTGCCCAGATGATTCAGAGCTCATCCTTTGACAAACAATCCATCAATGGCATAATCCAGAGTTCTTTCACCACTCAGTTCAGTTCTATTCATTTTGTAAGGAAAGCATTGTGTTGAGGGCCCCGAAGAACCTTCCGCTGGAGGGAGAAGGAACCCCTGTCTCTGTCTTCAGCGTGTGCTCTGGTTTCATGAATATACCAAGCCTGGAACCATTGACGACCCCCGTGTCTTATGTTTGATGTTTTTGTTTATTTTCGCAGTGTTATTTGCTTTCAGTTGATAGTTAGATTGTATTCAGTTTTGTTTTCTGTTAACCCCATGCTG
>SNQJ01S0179614.1:0-19510 GCA_010110895.2 Picea sitchensis | reverse complement strand
CTGGATGCAAAGAAAACAACAAGTGGGAGAATGTTGGGTATGTGTTATATTCTTTGCATGTGTGTGTGTGTGGGTGCGTCAGATACGAAAACTGCGTCTGACGATCCCTTTTTTAGCTGATTTGTAAATTAATCCTGGATTAAGGGATTAGTGTTTTGGTACCTACGGAATACCTAAAAACATTGTATATATTGTATGGCGAATGGTGAAATTCGATATAATGAAAATAAGAAAGGTTTTCCTGGTTGAGGGTTTATGGTAAAAATCTCTATGTACTCTGTGTATGAGCCATTGATTAATTTCTGTATTGCTTAAGAATCTATATGCATTGCTTTACTTCGCAGGTTTAAAACTTACACTTGTAACCATTTGAAAATGACTACAACCATATGGTTGGTTGCACACAAAGAGGGAATGAAAGACTGGCCATGTTGCAATAGACTAATGAAAATAAGGTTTGGAACAGAGGAAGAAAAAATATATAGGGGAGAGTGATCCAACGAGTCATGTTGAAAAGTTCAAGGATTTATGGAGTTTAGTACCAGAAACTGAGTGGATTCATAGATTTATACATACACTAGATACAATTCTGAAGAAATGGTATTTGGAATTGGAAATGCACAGGGAGACAACAAGATGGAAAGAATGGGTACAGAGGTTCAAAATCATGTTTACATTTGAACATGAATCTCTCTACAGACAATTCGAACAAAGATCTTCTTGGAAGAAGAGATGATGGAGGTGGTACTGGAATCCAATGCGCATAGAGCCAAGATGATTGTTCATGAGATACTAGAATGCTATAATGCAGCTAAGGAGGAATATGATGAAGAGGATCCCAGGAATGTACAAGTACTAGAGACAGAAGGAGAATGAGTCGTAGAAGGGCTAGAGCTTGAATCCACTGCATATACACAGCCTATAAAGACATAGAAGGTAAAAATTACTAAGACGGAGAATCCCAAGTTTGTGCAGATATGATATTATTGGAATGATGATATAGTTGAGAAGATTGCAAATTTACTACGAGAATACTAGGACCTATTCCCAACGAAATTTTCATAGATAAAGGGAATAACAAGATACTTAGGAAAGATGAATATTCCACTGAAACTAGGAGCTAATATAGTGTGCCATAGCCCTTACAGGATAAATCCAAAGTACAAGTAGAAAGTGAAGGCTGAAATAGACAAGATGTTGGATGTAGGAATCATTGAACCAATACAAGAGTTTGAGTGGATCAATCCAATGGTGGTACAGTAAAATAATATAGGAGTAATTAGGATCTTCATATATCTAAGAAATTTGAATGACACATTCTTACATGACCCATTTCCAACACCATTCACGGATCAGGTACTGGAAAACATAGGAGGCCGAGAGACTTACTCTTTCAAAGATGGATTCTTGGGGTATGATCAAATAAGAATTTCAAAAGAGGACTGACACAAGACCACTTTTGTGATGAAATGGGGGCGTTATCAGTATACAATTATGCCATTTGGATTAAAGAATGTCCCAACAGTGTTTTTCACGGTATTGGTTGCATCATTTAAGGATTTCATCCATAAGTTTCTAGAAGTCTACTTGGATGATTGGATGGTGTTCAGTCTACTAAAGGACCATATACAAGTTCTTAGGCTTATATTGGATAAGTGAAGGCAATGTCATATTTCGTTGAACTTGAAGAAGTATATTTTTTGCGCATTGTTTAGAATTATGTTGGGAAATGTAGTGTGCAAACAGGGAATATTAATAGAACCAACTAAAATCATAGTCATTCTAGAGTTAGAACCACCTACATCAGTGAGACAGTTGAGGGAAACATTGGAGCATGTAGGTTATTACAGGAAATTTATCAAGGGATATATGCAAATCACAACATCGATGCAAATGTTATTAAAGAAGGAAGTGAAGTTTCAATGGAATGAGGACTGTCAAAAGGGGTTGGACACCTTGAAACATAAATTGGTAACGGGACCGATTTTAATTTTTTCATATTGGAATAAGGAGTTCCATGTACATGTAGATGAAACATCCATGTCATTGGGAGAAGTACTATCCCAACCAAGGGAAGGAGATATATATCATACAATTTCTTTCAAAAGAAAGAAGTTGTCTATAGAAGAGAAGAACTATAGAACCACAAAACGAGAAGGATTGGAAATAGTCTATGCACTATAGAAATTCAAGAATTATCTATTTGGGTCTCACTTTATGATGTATACATACCATTTTTCATTAAAGTACTTAGTCAACAAGCGAGTGTTGGGGGGGGAGAATATGAAAGTGGCTATTATTATTTCAGGAATATTACTTTGAGGTTTTAGTGAAACCAAGGAAGATGAATGCAGGACCATATCATTTGTTGCTCATATTCTCAAGAGAAGATGCAAGAAATATAGATGAAAACTTCCCAAATTCATAGTTATTTGTTGTAAGGATGGTGGATGATTACTTCTTAGACATTGTACGGTTTCTAAGAACAGGCATGGCTCCATCCGAGATGATCGCAGCGTAGAAGAAACAACTAGTAGTGAAAGAAATAAATTATTAGTTGATTGAAAGGAATTTATACAAGTTGGGTGCAGATGGAATATTGAGATGGTGTGTGCTGGAACACGAAAAGGTCGATGATACTTGAAGAAGTGCATGATGGAATTGATGGAAGACATTATGCAAGGAGAGAAAATGCACATAAGGTTTTGTGCGCAGGGATTTGGTGGCCTTCACTGAACCAATATGTGAAGGAGTATTATCAATCATGCGATGTATGCAAAAGAGTGGGATAGACATCTAGGAGGGACAAAATGCCTTTGAATCCATGGGTTACGTTGCAAGAATTTGAGAAATGGGCCATAGAATTTGTAGGTCCAATAAAACCACAAGCAAGAAGATCAGGAGAAAGGTACATCATCACCGTGACAGAGTATTTGAAACAATGGGCGGAAGCAACCCCAATTACAGATTGTACTATGGAGACTCTTGCATACTTTTTGTTCAAGAATGTAGTCACAAGGTTGGATGTCCATGTATATTACTTATTGATCATGGTACCCACTTTCTGAACAAGAAAATTTCATCATTAACTGAGGAGTTCCAGATTCATCATCACAAGAGTACCCCATATCACCCTCAGTAAAATGGAACAATGGAAGCTTTTAATAAGATCTTGGAGAATACCTTGACAAATATTTGCAATTTAGGAAGAGATGATTGGGACTTAAGAGTTATTGTAGTGTTATGGGCTTACAGGACTACAAGTAAGAAGATAATAGGATAGACACCTTTTAGGTTGGTCTATGGGAAATAGGTAGTAATGCCAATGGAATTTATTAAGTGTAGCCTGTGCATTGCAGAAATCATGGAGATATAGGGAACCTGTGCAATAAAGGAGAGATTGGCACAACTAGTACATAGTGAGGAGGATAAATTTGTTGCAGGATTCCATCAGTGGGATCAAAAAACAAGACAAAAGGATCCTACTTAGAGATTCGGTACTACTCTATGACAACAAGTTGATGCAACATCCAAGAAAGTTTAGAATGCATTCGATAGGACCCTATGTGATTTAGAAAGTAACAGAGATAGGTGTTGCATGGTTGGAATCCTTGAATGGAGAAGTCTTTCAAGAAATGGTGAATGGAAGTCAGTTGAAACTCTATAGAGATGGCCGACAGTTTGTGCACTAATATGAGCTATTCCAGAACACATGTATTATATTAGTTGTATCATAGTAGGTAAGAAAAAAGAAGAAATTCAAATAAAAGGTAGATATATGAAGAAAAAAAAAGAGCATTAAAGTACCAAGGCATAAGAAATTGCATAGAAGGAATGGTCATCACACATCAAAATAACATTGTGCCAATTCAAGGGACAAGACGTAAAGGAGACAGACTGTGAAGCATACAGATAAAGAAACAAAGAACTAGTGCACAGTTTGACAATGAAAAGACTATTAAAAGAATTAAAGCATGGAAACGACAGTTATGTGGCAGGAATTATAGGTCATAAAGCGTCGTATAAGTCTTAAATTATAAAAGTAGTTGGAAATTATGACAGGTCGACAGTAAGAGGGAAAAATCACACAACTAATTTTGTAATCAAGATGCAATTATAGAACGACTCATCAACTACGATGATAGATGGGACAAGTTAGTTAAGAAGGGATGAGACAGGTACAATTCACATGAAAGCACACAAATAGTTGGAATATTGTTAATTCTAAGTCAATTGTGCATGCGAGTGGGAGAGAACAGAGAGAACTAGAGAGAATTAGAGACCAGAGTCGAGCTACATCGACCCACGAAGAAACACAGAGCTAATTCCAATAACTTGTCACACAAAACGAGTGCCACCGCTAAGAGTTGGAGGATTGTTTGCAGTAACAAGAAAACAAGTGAAATAACTAGTAGCATCACCAGAGGTCAAGGAGGTATCTGGAGCTTCAGCTTTAGTGGAATCGAGAGGTTTTCAAAGAGAATACTTTCCACCAAGGACAAATTACACACCAAAAATAAATTTAATATCCAAAGGAAAGTACCCATTACTAGTAGCACTAGTTCCAGGTGGTGTAAGTACTAACGAATATATGCTCGGGAATATTTCCAACCTTAAATTTATGGACCATGATATCACAGATGCATGAAAATTCCTTGAGTTGGCAAGGGATTGGTACTTGCACACTAGGAGCATCCCAGAAACAGGAGCAATCTTGCTCTAGCCACAAGAGTGGACGTTAGGGTTGCAGAAGGAAGAAATATTGAGCCTATTTGATATTTCACATTTCAGGCGAAGTACATAAATTAATGCATTTGTGAACGTATTATTAAGTTGTTTTCATGGGGGAAAAATATGGTTGGACCCATCAGTATAGATTGATACTGTGTTGATTACGCGTATTACATGTTATCCCAAGGCAGGAGAAGACCCGGGATTGTTGTTTAATAAGGTGGGAGAGAGAGTGCTCTCCCAGTCAATGAAAGAAAATTTTGACACATTCAAGGGAAAGAGGGGTCTAGATGTTAATAACATCAACAGAAAAAATGTGAGGTTTTCGATGCAGGTATTGCCTTGCAAATTACTGCGAAGATGTCATAAAGATGATGTCTCAACTGCAGCCATTGCAGTGTTGGCCCTTGACCAATTTTTGAGGAAACATTGGTCGTGTTGGACCACTTTTGGGACTTCGACAGGCTAGTCAAAGATGGAGCACCCGGGCGGAGCTGAGATCATAGGATCTCGCTTGTTTTGCGGGCTTGGGGACTGAGCAAAGGATTTTAGGGTTTATGTAATGGGTTATGGGATGTTGGCCCATGGGTTTACCCATGTTTAGGCCCTTTTGTAAATGTATAAATAAGAAGTATCTAAGCGATGTAATAAGTAGCGTTGGCTATGTGCACAGTATGTTTGTCTTAGTGCAAGAGACTGGAAGTTGCTTTGTGCAATATGGATGTGTAAAGTAAGGATTTGTGCTATTAAAGAGTTGGTTCTGTGCCTTGACCTGATTTTGGGAAAGGTGGATCTAGTGCGCTGTGCCCAGATCACCTGTCCACTGCGGAGTTGGCTCTGTGTCTTTGTGCACATGAGCAGATGTGTGTAAGGAGCTTGAAGACTAAAAAATAAAAATAAAAAGTTGGTGGACGTAGCCCCACAGTGGGGTGAACCACATAGATCATGTTTCTTGATGTGCTTTGTGCGATGTCGTTTATGTGTTTATCTTCTTAGTGTTGTTGTTATAATGTATGGTGAATATATCTGATATTGTTGATTAGTGCTTAAAGATGAATGAATGCTAGATCTGAGCTAATGTTATGTGCTAAGTGAATGAAAGTACTTGATATTTATGGTTACTGCGCTGATCTATAATAAGGGTTTTATCTACGATGTAAATGAGAATCATAACTTAATGCATATTGTTGTCTAAGTGCTCTGTTAAGTATTGTAATCATAGTTCTGTGTCCCAGCTTGTTTGTAGACACCTGAGTCCTACAACCCCCATGCCTCTACCTCCGGTGAGACTTCATCTGCTTCGCAAGTGTTGCCAAAAGGGACAGTAGTTGGGGTTTTGTTGGTACGTTGTTGAAGCATTGAACCCTGGATCTTCCCCTGTGCCAACAAATGGTTATGTTGTTGGGACCTGAAACTGTGATTGTTGGGAACTGAAGAAAAGAGAAAATTTCATAGATCTATTGTTGTAGTGCACAATATTCTAATCAACTTGTGAATCTCTGTGCTAAGAAAGGAAACTGACCTGAAGAAAAGAGGTAAGATATTAAATCTTTGTTCTATGGTAAAGGTAATATAAGTAGACATTTTTGCTTCAGAAGTATGAATATAGGGCTGTTTGATATATTTTGTCCTAATCTGAAAACTAGGTCACAGTTAGAAGAAAGAGTTGATTTGAATAAATTTGATAGAAATAGAGAAAAATATGTTATTCCTATGCATAGAAAGAATTTTTGGACTAATAACTGGATACAGTAACCTAGAAAGAATGTTTGCAGATTGCAAGTCCAACACTGTGATCCTAGTGCGTAGTACAGGAGAGGTTGGGGGTTGTTTAAAATAAAGAGAGGATTAACACTGTGTTATAATTGGAAAAGATTGGGACATCTTGCTAAGGAATTCCCTAGTACAGGTCCTATTTGTCTTTGTTGTAAAGCTATTGGACATGAGGTTGAGGATTGCCCAAGGATCATTGCTAAAGTTGAAAATATGAACATGAGACAAGAAAACTATAAATAAGGTCAAGAGACTAAGAATATGTTAAAGAATCATACAGAAAAAGAGTCAGAGACTATGTTAATACAGTTACAAGAAGTAATGGAGGATCACAGAGACATCAATTTACCAGAGATCCTGAAAGAAAAACAACACATAGTCACAAGAATAGAAGACTTCGACATAGACTGCATATTGGAAGAAAAAACACATGTGAGAATTATGCCAGAAAGCACTTAGGAAATTTTGGGAAAGCCTTCTATGATACCTTCATTAGGTAGGATAGGATTTTTTAAAGGAAAGATGATAACCCTATGTGGAAGAGTTACTAATATACCTATGATTGCTCATGAAAAATCAACTAAAGAGGAATTTGAAGTCATTAAATTTGTTGAGAACAACGCCCCTTTTCCACTTTTGTTAGGAAAAACTTGGATCAAGAAGGATCAGACAAGAAGGAAAGCAAAGGACAAAGCCACATAAAATAAAAAGAAAGAACTAAGGAATCTCATAGCTATAAGAATAGATTGACTATTAGAAGAACAAGAAGTTGAGTCGAAGTAGCAAAATGAAAGAGAAGTAGCTATCAAAGTTGAAAGAGCACAAGAAAGTTTAAAGGACCTATCCATGCAAGAAGAAAGTCTGTCCACCCAAGATCTAGTAAGAAAAGAGGTATTATCTATGAACCCTTTGAAAGAACATCAGTAGTGCGATGCCACTTTACTAAGAGAAGATAAGAATAAGAATGGAAATAGGAATCGAGAGACTCAGACCACAAGAAAGAAGGCAAGGAATCTCCTAAAGAATAAAGCCAAGTCAGAAAAACTATAGGAAGTTCCAGAAAAGACTTCGCAGGAGACAGATCTATAGAACTTGAACCTCTTCGGAATAGCAGAACCACACAGAATGGGACTTCGCCACGATGAAGCTATGTGACCATTGGAGGCGCCCCGACCATTAGAATAATGCTCCGGAATGGATAGAAACCCAATTATTGACGGAAAGAACATCGTTGGACTATTAAGACCACACCATAACGGACCAATTTGTATTGATTGAGGCATTCCTTCCCATTAGAAGAATTCGTTATGACACTTTCTTATTTAACCCATCAGACGCTGCATCAGGACCACTTTTTTCCACCTGTGATTATTCGAGCTAACAGAGAATCGATTGCATATCACGCTATGATTTCTAGACCTCGCCATCCGTTTGATTAACTTTCTTGTATGTTCACCTACCCGATCTATTTGGTTACAAGTGTGAATGTCGAGCGAAGCTAGCGCGTTAGAGAATTTTGTGGAGGAGGTTCTTGTAGAGCTCATGGCTGAGAAAGTTATGTATGTAGGAATATAGGTGTCATCGACTAGAGGATTGCAAGCATCCCCCTCAAGTGGACATCGCTCTAGTCGAAACACTACTAAGAAGCGAAGCAAGCACCACCATGATATGGTTAACGCGAAGCAAATCCCGTCGGTCTTTCCTGAATACATACCACCTTTGGTTGGAATAGTTAGTCGTGATAGTATCCCACACGACTTTGAATATACGATTATCACTGCATACCTCTCGAAGGGGATATGCGCAGTTGGACCACAGTTAGGACACATACCAGCCCTGAAGAACAACGACTTCAACCTCAGAGATCGGAAGAACTACACAATGCTCGCGCTGCATAGGTATTTGATGAAGACATCTTGAAAGAAGCCATGGATAGTATCCCAATCATGGATAAAGGAGCTCACATAGTCATTGATACTGAATGTAATGAATATCCCTCACTTTTCCCGACACCAGGAGGTTAACGCTTGCATTAAACTCCTCCTTTCATGATATCACGGAGGATATATGTGGCTTGACAGGCACATCACTGTGGATCCGACGCTAATCCACCTCATCACAGGACTGAGTATGCAGGGACCAGATCCTCAACATGTGTACCTAGAGAAGACTTCAAACCGCTCCTTGGAACAATGCATAAGGGAAGACTATGGCGATGTCGAAAAAGGGAAAGCAAAGCTACAAGGTAGCCTCCATATAGGATGGCACAATGCGCCTATATTTTCATATTATAGCTAGTAAGCTCCTTCGAAAGAACCATCCAACATAGGTCACAGGATTTGTAGTAGACCTCACAGGGAAGTGCGTAGAAGGAATGCAAATGAACTGGGTGAGTTACCTTGTCAACAAACTCGAGAAGGACTGTCACGAAGCATAGGATCAGGGATACGAGTTCCATTTCAGTTGGTTATTGGTTTTAATCACATTTTTCACTTGGAAGATGCCGAAAGGAGAGACATTTCGAGAAGTTGAGCCATCAAAGCTGTTAGCCGCAAGGTTCTCCATCTTGTGGTATACAAATGACATGTCGAAGCAGTGGTAGTTGAACGTTCTCTTCCATGCTTATTACTAGCAACTGAAGCGCACCATTGAGGCATTTCCATGAATGACCCTGAATACACTGCACCACTACATACCGCTATCGAAGTTCCACACAGATCAACACTTTATCTACATCATTGTGTGTAGGGATGAAAGAAAGGAGGAACTGAAGTCCTATTATAAACTGATTGATGAATACATGGAGGAGATCACCAAAGAATGGCCGACAAAGCTCCTTGTACCATTTGAGGATGCAGAAATATCTGACCTCAACATCATTTGAAGTCCCTTGGTCACCCGGTTCGAACATGATGGACATACTAGCACAAAGAAAAAGAAGAAAAAGGAGCAAGTGCATAACATAGAAACTGATGAGGAGGACAATTCCTCAGAGAAAAGTAGGCATGATTCACCTGTAGGAGGAGGAGGTGACAAAGTAAAACAATAACAAGGAGGGGAAGAAGGAGAAAATCAAGACAAAGGATAAGTTACACTGCCGAAGGATCACCCTACTGAGGCTGAAACATTGAAGAAAAGGAAGGCTTCCCCACAGAAACCATCAGCAAGAAAGAATACCTAAGCCAATAAGCCTCAGTCAAATAATGTGCTCACAGTGGACGATGTCGATATCATCATCGCAATTGTGGAGGAAGCTTAAGAGGATATCTTGCAGAGACATGGAGCGAAGCAAGAAACATTGTATGAAAGAATAGAGAAGTATCTCAAGGACATACAACAAGCCATCCATTCGAGCCACGCAGTACCTATTGCACCTTATTCGTTGAAAAGTGTAAAATTGGGGGATGAGCCCACCCAGTTATGAAGATTAGCAGATGCAACAAAGGCTCAAATTTAGCAAGTCCAAGAAGAAAAGGAATAGGCTACAGAGGCCTTAAAGAAAGATAAGGAGGAGGTCTTAGAGCAAATTCGAGTTACGCAAAAGGAGAAAGATGAAATTAGGGCGATGTTTGAGGAGGACAAAGAGAAGATCCAGAAAGAAAAATACCAGCTGCTCGCAGAGCAGACTATGGTTAAATAAGCACTAACTAAAGAACTTCGCTCTGTGTCAGGCTTGGCACAAGAGGAAGAAGAGTCAGTCGAGATACAAGAATGGAAGATTTTTGAGGCCATTCACTAGCTTCAAGCAAGAGTAATAGAGTTAGATCTCCAAGAGGTTTCAAACACTCCACAAGAAGTGCACGATCAGAGGGAATAAATCACCAAGAGTGCAGTTAGAAGGATTAGGGCACTCTCCTAAAAAAACCTCGCAAATGACCCAGAGCTGAGGAAACTGGAAGCACAGCTCCAGGAGGTGCAACATCAGGCATTCACCGTCCAAGCACAAATGAAGCTACTCACTGTAGTCGAGAGGATGAAAATATCACAGGAACAATGCATAGTCCAGCAGCAGGTTACCACCATCCAGAGCAGATTCATGGAGGTTACACAGATACTCTAGTCGGTGCAGGAAGAAGCCTGCACGCTTTTTGAAGAGATTGAAAGACAAGGCTCGTAGCTGGAACAAGTGGTTACGATAGTGGAACAATGCCTAGAAGGGCCTGTTACAGATAAAATGATTCAGGAGTTCACCGAGAAGGAAGCTCTAGAAAAGCAGCAAGTCGAGGTAGATCCATCTAAGATCGAGGCCTTTGAAGCAGTGTTGCCCAGATCTGAGTGACTCGGGATGAGTCACAGGTGAGTGTTGGGGGCCTGTTGTACCTTGATCAAATTTTGAGGAAACATTGGTCGTGTTGGACCACTTTTGGGACTTTGACAGGATGGTCGAAGATGGAGCACCAAGGAAGAGCAGAGATTGCAGGATCTCGCTTGTTTTGCAGGCTTGGAGATTGAGCAAAGGGTTTTAGGGTTTATGTAATGGGTTATGGGATGACGGCCCATGGGTTTACCCATGTTTAGGAATTTTTGTAAATGTATAAATAAGAAGTAGTTAAGCGATTTAAGAAGTAGTGTTGGCTATGTGCACAATATGTTTGGCTTAGTGAAATATATTGGAAGTTTCTTTGTGCAATATGGCTATGTAAAGTAAGGATTTGTGCTATTAATAAGTTGGCTATGTGCCTTAACCTGATTTTGGTGGAGGTGGATCTACTGTGTTGTGTGAAAATCACCTATCCACTACAAAGTTGGCTTTGTGGCTTTGTGCACAGGAGAACATGAGTGCAAGGTTCTTGAATACTAATAAAGAATAATAAGAAGTTGGTAGACGTAGCCGCACATTGGGGTGAACCATGTATATCCTGTGTCTTGATGTGGTTGGTGCGATGTCGTTTATGTGGTTATTTTCTTAGTGTTGTTATTATTATGTATAATGAATGTGTTTGATGTTGTAGCTTAGTTCTTAATGGTGTAAATGAATGCCATATCTGAACTAATGCTATGTGATAAGAGGTTTTAAGGGCTTAATCTTGATTCTTATTGCACTAATCTGTAATAAGGGTTAATCTACGATGTAAATGAAAATCATAACCTAATGCATATTGTTGGATAAGTGCTCTGTTAAGTATTTTAATCACATATCTGTGTCCCATCTTGGTTGTAGACACCTAAGTCATGCAACCCCCCTTGCCTCTACCTCGGGTGAGACTTCATTTGCTTCGCAAGTGTTGCTGAAAGGGATGATAGTTAGGGTTTTGTTGGTGTGTTGTTGAAGCATTGAACCCTGGGTCCACCCCTGTGCCAACATGTGGCCACAAAAAAATGTGAGTTCAGATGAAATGGGCTACCTTTTTAGTCAACAAAGTTTTACAGGACTGCACGGAGGCCAAGGAGAAGGGAATTAAATTTCATTATTCTTGGTTTCTCGTCCTCATTGCACTAGTCGAGTGGCAAGAAACTAGGTATTACCAACACATGCACACTTCAGGTAGCAGTAATTTGGCTATGAGGTATGCCAATTTATGGAACTCAACAATTAAAATAAGATAGAACAATAGTAACACCATATGTTTACCTACTTGGAGAACATTACCTAGTTAGTTGTGCACACACCATGCGTATCAAAAGAAAATGTAGCAACATACAAGAATATTGTATGATTTAGAGACGACATGCACCATATGTATGTATAAGACAAGAAGGATCCAATCCAAAAATGGTTTCCAACCAATTATAGGTTGACAATAGAAGATGTGAACTTGATAGTCAATGACTGGGAAGAAGATTGGAAGATACTAGTAGAAAAGAGAGGTCCATAAGAAGAGGAGGAGGCATAAAACAAAAGTGATGAGGAGCAAAGTGATGAGCAAGGCAAGGAGTAGAAAAATGGCGTAGGAGATATTCCTAGCACATCGACAGTCCCAAGAAGGACCAAAAATGAAGGATAAGGGGGGAGGAAAAGAAGGAGGGGAAAGAATGAAATTCAAGGCGCAAAGGCAGAACCCATTATATATATTAATGAATGATGATATGGACATAATTGGTTACCAGATACGGGATACCACAGAGGAGATATTGGAGGAATCAACAAGGAAGCAAGAAGAGCAACAAAATAAAGTGCAGGATTAGATAGGATTACTTTAGTAGATGCTGGAAGCAACAAGCACTATGACAACACACAACTCTGGGGAAGGACTGTCCATAGGGACAAGGAGAGAAGCAGAAAGCGCATAGCTGACCTTGACACATCTAATAGTAGGGAATAGAACCTTATACATTGAGACAGACGTGTTGGAGTTTCCAATTGACGAGTTACAGGAGAAATTAAATGTGGTTGGCCATCTAAGTATAGACGTCTCAAGGATTTCCATGTAAAGGTTACATAAATTGCAAGAAGGATTGGTGTAATAAATCAGAAATAAAGGAGAGGAAGAGCATAGAGAGTAGGAAATAATAAGGGATGAAATATCCCAATTACAGGAGCGGTATGACACAACACTTCAACAAAAGAGGGAAGTTAAAGGTAGAGTAGAAGAGGTTTTAAAGAATAAAGATGAGGCTGAGGAGAGATCCATGAAATCATTAAAATAAAAAGGATGAGGCTAAAGGCATGGCACAAAAGACCCAAGCAGTAGTCCAAAAAATTATATAAGGAAATTCCAGAAATTCCACTAATAGTAGAAGCTACTATGGAGGAGTAAGTGTAGACGATCAATGAATTCACTAAGGGATTCCGATCAAAAATAGAATAATTAAAACTACAGATCATGCTAGGATCTCCACTAGAGGTGCACGAAGGTAGAGAGAGTGGAAACCACAACAATGGAACAGATTAAGAAGATAGAGGGTGAATGCATAAAACTTTGTGAGGAGAATGTGTAGGTGTGGATATAATTGATAGAAGACACAGAGATGAAGATCATAGAGGCCAAGCTAAGATAAGTGCAAGAATAGGTGCAAAAGGTAGTAAAAAAGGTGGCTACACTACCACCAATAGAGCATGTGTCAGCCATTTTGGCTCAATGATAGGCACAGTTAGAAGTGGAGAGAATGAGAGATCAACAAAAGATCCTTCAATAGGGACCATTGTAAGAAGACATAGTGAGGGTCATTGGAGAATTGGAGACGGTGCAGGGTAAGGTCAAGAAAGGAGCGATTGAAGTAGAGGATAGACTTACAAAATTGATTGCATAAGGAGCATAGGAGATAGCATTAACATATGACACAATCATCAAAGAGGTGGAAGCAACAAAGAATTCTTCTCAAAACTTCCTTTCATCATGGAAGAGCGGAAAATAGGTCTGAGTGGCTCGGGACAAGCCATAGGTGAGTGTTGGGGCCCTATTGGATATGCATGTTTGGAAATATTTTTTCCGTTTTGACATAGTTTTAAGGAAAAATCCTAAGTATAGGAAACATGCGTGGAAAAAGAAGGAAACCTATAGATCGTGCAGTTGAGGTGCATCCAGGAGGAAAGTGCACAAAAGGAGGATAGTGTGCAAAAGGAAGACAATGCATAGACAGAAGGATAAAGCAAGAGAATAAAGAAATAAAATAAAGCATGACAGAAGGATGACAAACTGACATTCCAGAAATAGATTAACAACAGAAAAAAAGCATGCATATTGAAAAGAAGAAGAAAGACATCGAACAACCAGTTAACTAAGTTGGCCATGATTTGCAATGTGGTATTTTTTGGATGAACTGATTAGTGTTTTCAGTCTATATTTTTGTATAAATATGCAATGAGTTGGAAGATTAGGTATTCAGTTCAGTTATGCTATGTTAGGTTCTATTATGTTATATTTTGTTCTTTTCTGGTCGATATTGAGTTACAGAGTTCTTGAATGTAGCAGTGAATGGATAAGAAGAATAAGTAAAGGAATGTTAAACAAATGTTATGGAATCACATGTTGTTATTTCTATGTTTTCTTATGAATTCTATTTGCATGCATCGTAGAATAGATTTATCTTATGGTTTAAATGTGGTGCAAGGTTCATGTCTGTAACATAAAAAAATCTATACAATACTATGGAATATGTTGATTATAGGAATATGAATTATAAGAAAGATAATAGCGAATAGTACATAGTTATGCACACAATGTAATTAGGAGGAATGACCTGAATGATTTCCTCATATTCCCTTACTACATCAGAAACTTGGTTCTCGCAATCCTAATAGATACATCAAGTGAGACTTCATATGCACAAGTAGGTGATGCCGAAAGGGCCATTGTTTGGTGGGTTTTTTTGGTCATAGATGAACCGAACATAGGATATTATAACTTGTGCAAAGGAGTGCCAATAATGGTATAGTGAAAGGCTTCTTCTACAACCCTAATATTGCAAGCCCTCGTGGGTTAGCTTAAGGCACCCCCATGGGTTTCCTAAGGGAATTCATGTGAGGCCTCACGTGACAAGGAGTCTTAGTCCCATGAGGCTAAGAAAAATATGGTACAGATGTTGGTACCAGGTTGTTGAAAGTTGTGACAGTGTTACAGGTTAGTATTATAGTAAAACATGTTAGCTATAGGTTATAGGTATGCTTATGTGATTATATATTATGCTTGGTGATGGTATGGTACATGATTCAGAAGCATGTCTTGTTGATCCGTGGAACATCTTGGTGATATTGGTATGGTACATTTATTAGTAGTACATATTTACTGTATTGGTATATTGGTATCTATTTTGGCTACATGGTGGTGATGCTATATGCTCGAGGCTTATTCTTGGTATACTCTTGAAGCATTGGCACATGGTGTATGGTTGTCATTGATATTGATACATTGTTGAGGATTAAACTTGGTATCTGACAACACTTGTATGAGATACATCTCTTGGTGATGTTGGTACTTGGTTGAGGTACACCATTGATAGTACATGCTTGATATATTCTATTGTATATGGTATATGGCATGATTAAGTGATATAGTATATAGTTGAGATACATTGTTGGTACATGGTATGGTACAAGTGTTGATGTACATGGTTGATACATGGTATGGTATTGGATTGATACTTGGTATGGTGTTGATGTACATGGTTGATGGTTGAGGCATATGGCACAGGTTATGGTGCATGGTTGATGAACAACTTGGTGCTGGTGTTGGTGCATGCTTGATGCACAGTTTGGCACAGTTGTGTTGCATGGTTGATCTATGGTTTGGTAAAGGTGTTGGTTCATATTTGATGCACTTGGTGTGGTACAAGTTGTGGTACATAGTTGATGTTTGGTATGGTATAGACTGATGGTTTGGTACATGCTTGATAGAGGCATGTGTTGGTGATGTTGGACATCTAGTTGAGAGGTGTCCTTGGTATATGATCCATGTGAGAGGATCCAGTTAAGTATCAGTGATAGTGATAGGTTGGATACATGTTATAGTTTGATGTGATAGTGGCAGTGAAAGTGATAGTGACAGTAATAGTGATACTAACAGTGACAGTGACAGTGATTGTGGTAGTTACAGTTCGTATACACTTATATTTTTGGGTAGTAGGATAGGATTAGGAAAGGGGGTTATATCCCCCTTTCGTTTGGTGCTAGAGAACACAGGGAGTTGGAGCTTCCTTCAGGTTGGAGCCTAATAATCAGGGGGTTGTAGCCTCCTTCTAGTTGGAGCCAGAGAATTCTGGGAGCTATACCTTCCTTTAGGTTGAAGCATGTAAATAGGGGGTCGTATCCTCCTTCTAGTTGCACCTGGAAAATTGGGAAGTTGGTCCTTCTAATGAATGTATTCTTTGATATATAAGAAAACATTATGTGGTTTTCTCCCATTTGGATTTCCATGTAAATTATGGTGTACTATGTACTTAATGTGATGTTGTTGATTTGATGTTGCTTATGTTTATATGCTCATGATGTATTGATGATATATTTTTGATAAAGTTAAAGATTATATATTGTGGTTAAAAGTGGTATAAAGTGCTCATATTGATTCACCCCCCACTAGTATTCCAACATTAACTTTTTCCAGAAATAGTTTCTTAGTTTCATGATTGTAGGTCGCGTGGTGCACAGTGACATATTCTTTTTCAAATATTTTGGGATCCTAGGTCATAATAGAATCATTGATTTCTCTCATTTCCAACAACCTTTGCACATAACAACTAGGTTGTTCAATGTGCTCATCCATGTCCATTGCATTGGCAATTTCCTTGACTTCTAGTGTGTTTATTTTCACTGATATATTTCTTTTTCTTTTTACAGGAGTATATGTAATATGTGTTTTCTTAACACCTTTCCTTGGTGGGTTTTTATCTCCACCATCATATGAGCTTCCAACTAATGTTTTTCTAGTAGCCATTCACTTCATTCTCGATGGGGTTTTTTATTTGAGATGTTGTAGGAGAATTGGGGTTTTGATTTGTTGTTTCTCTGCCATGTTGTCTTTTTCCTTCATTTGTACTATTTACTTCTCCATTTTGTTTGAAATTTGGTAGGATTCAAATTCTTGGAGATCCTATTTATCTTCACCACCCTCTTGAAACTTCACACACAAGTTTTATCTAGAAATATATCTAACATTATGTTGCACTATGGAAAATTGCATACTTAGTACCCAACTAACTGCATATGTGTAGTAAATTTGTTGTCTAGATCAAAACCTTCAACAACTTTTTATTCCTTCAAACCAATATGTTTGTGATGTCCCGCTAACTAATTAAGGTGAGTAATGTGTTTAACAATGCAATTCCCAATTTTCCATGGTAGTGGTATACATTTTCTTTTCCTCTTGTCACAGAAGAAGTGATCCCAAGTCATGTATTTCCTGCATACTTCTTCGACAAAGAGTTTATCTGATGTATAGAATGATAAAAGGAAAGGATTATCCTTACTACCAAATATTCTAATTACAGTGAATTCTTCAGACAACTCATAAATCCATTTTCGAGGGAGAAAGGAAGTCACTTCGAAGGATAGCCTTGATGTGTTCTATCCAAATATTAACTTTTTAAATTTTGAGATGAAATTGTTACAAACTGGGTAAAAGCTGTAATGGGCTTTATGTCTGTACAAAATCAAATAGCATGCATAGATTGGTTCCAACTTAAAATAAACATTTTTTCCCATGGAAAATCTTAAAAAACATGGCCATAAGCAATGGAGAAAATGAGGTAAGAATTCATATAGAACTTTTGATTATTTTTTACGTTATTTGACTAGAAGGAAGTTTCACTTGAAATCAGATAATCCCAATCGATGATAGATTTTTCATGTAGTGCATAATGCATAGAATATATAAAATTTCTTGATACAAACATAGTAGATTCTAAACTGAGAATGCGGGAAAACATCCATGCAAATTATCTGTATGGGTATTTAGTGAATTTACCTCAATTCTGGAAGTACCAGGGTTACAAGTTGGATCTTCCAAACAGTTGCTCAATAATATGTTTCCTCCCTTGTTCTACTTGATAAATTAATCATCTTCCTCACTCTTGAATTGCATAGTTGTTGTAGGGAGGTGTAGCATTTTAAAGAATGTTGGAGTTAGAGAAATATCTTGATGTCCTTGCATTTGAATTATTCTTCGTTCAGAGATTAATTTATCTTTGCACCATTGAAAAATATTCTTCATGTCAGTTACCTCTGGAACACATCCTACCAATGTTATTCCTGAGGACCATATTAGGTCCATCGTATTCTTGGCTGGAGAAAGAGACTTGCAGTATTTATATGACATGGACCACTATAACTGTTGATATTCATGACCCAGTGTGTTCAATATATCTCCACAAAACATTTCCTTCTTCTTACTTGACATCTTTTTTTCTTTTTAAAAAGGTGGCACTATTGTCAGTACTTATAGGTTGGCATTTTTATTTTATTGAATTCCACCAGGTATTGCCTTGGTAACTCAATCAGTTGTAGATCATTATTTAAAGGTCATCAATTTTCATGGGATTTGTATTTATTGAGACCTTTAATCGATTTATTATGCATTAATAATGGCATTATGTTTTTTCAATTGGATGATGATGTGGAAGGAGTAATAAATATGACAGGAAGTGTTGATGTGATGGTATGATGGATGGAAACTGTTAAGTATGAAGGTGAAAAATGATGCATGGAAAGTGAAAAATGCGTAACACGAAAATATAGAGTTGTGGGATTGCAGACCTAAATGTTGTTGAGCACATCTTTTGGAAAGGATGATAAGGTCTGCATTGTGATTGTGAATATGGTTAAGTGTTAGGAGAGGTGTGGACTTGTGGACATGTGGACCTAGGAACATGGATATGAGGAAGAGTAATGAAGAATAAGGAGGTTTGCTCCAAAATGAGAAATATGGTTAAGTATGAAAAGGTGAAAAGTGAAAAGTGAATGCGGACCTGTGGACTTGTGGACCTGGAGAGATTTAAGGGATGGTATGTAGCTCTACATCTGCATTTCTTGAATTTGACTAAGTACCAAAAGAAAATAAAAAAGGAAAAAGAGTAAAGTGTTTAGGTGAGTGCAGGTTTGCGAACCTAGGTAATTTAAAAAGGATTAACAATTTTTATGTAGCTCCACATCCGCATTTTCGAAAAATGACTAAGTATAAAATATGAAAGTGAAAAAAGGTAGTTGAAGGTAAAATATAAGAAGTGTCAATAGTGGGAAAGCGGACCGGTAGTACGAATGATTTACAAACATGTGGAATTGAGGTTTGTGTTGGCTCGCTCTGTAGTATATGGAACATGACTAAGTGTTTGAAAACAAATTGATGTAAGAGAATAAAAGTAAAGAAAACAAGCAAGGAAAAAATTTAAGAAACTTCCTAAGGGTGACTAAATGGAAACCACTAACTAATCAAAAAATCGGATCAACACCTACTTGTCTATTGTCCAAGGTTTCATAAATCCTTGGCATGCTCCTACCCATGTATTCCACTATATTAGCTTCTTGAATGTTATGCACAATCCTCATCATATCTCCTTTGTGAGGAAAATATTTATACATGTGATCTCCCTCACATCCGCAACACTTTATGGGTTGTTGTCTCAACCTTTTCCTTAA
>SNQJ01S0179613.1:0-10153 GCA_010110895.2 Picea sitchensis | reverse complement strand
TTTATACCATCATAAATCCTAGGTGTCGTCCTACTTCTTCTAGAGCATATAGCAAGAGGATCAAGTGAACTAGGTTAAACCCTAAAGTTTATACAATCATAAACTCTAGACTTTAACCAAGAGAAGAGACAAGGTTAGGGGAGTATGCAATTATAATCCCTAACTTGGCCCTAAATGCTTCAAACAAATTTAGATGGAAAAAATAAGGGAAGGGGATAAACAATCTTAATCCTTCATTAGGGTTTCTTACAAAATTAGAGCATGCACCAAATATACCATGAAAAAACACTTAAACTTGGAACAAAACAATTACTACGACAAATCGTTATGCATGAGGAAATCCTAGTTTCACAAATCATCCATCAAAACCAAGAAAGCATCCACAAGATCTTCCTCCAAGAAGTGTGCACAAGTACTCCATGATAGAAAAGAGGAGAATAGAGAAATAGAAGTGATTATCCACAAGTGGTGAGTTATTTCTTATCCTTGAGGTAGTGCTTGCCTCTTTATATGAGGTAAACCTAGCGCTATAATCCCTCGAAGCCCTAAAAATAAAAAATACTCATGATACAAGTGAGATAGGTCAAGGTTAACCCCTCAAATAGCTTCTCATGCAATGATACAATGAAAATGTGACAAAAGGTCACATCAAAAAGTGAGATGTGCAGTGTGAAATTCTCCAAAGACCATGACATCATGATCCAAAGGTGAAAAGGTGCCTCCAAAGGACACATCCATCCATGAAATGGTGCAAGGAAAGGTGAAAGTCACACCTCCTCATCAATGGTCATGCCACATCATCAAAACACCCCAACTCATCATCAAAATGGTGCCCCAGTAGAAAACAAGACCCAATCATCATGAAAGCATCACATTGCATGATGTCATCATCCATATGCTCAACATCAAAGGTGAAAAGGCTAATGTCCAAGGTGGAATGAATATGAATCGTCTCTCTAAAGGGTGTCCAAACATGTCCAAGTGCAACTTTCTCCATCCAATTCCTATCAATATTTGGGGTGCAATGTTCAAGATGTGGGATTCCTACCCATTTGTCAACCAATATGACCAAATTTGCAAAATGAAAGCTCATATGTGCATCATCTATGGTCCAGGATGTGTTGAATGTGACAAGTCATCATATGACCCAATGTTATGCATCACACGTGCTATGTCCTATATATAATGCACAACATCCTAGGTGAAGTCATGAGGACATCCTCCAAAGGACCATGGAAAGTGCGCCCAAGTCAGTCAAAGTCATAGAATCAAGCAAGACCAATAATCACAATGAACGAGAGTCCTTGGAATCATACAAAGTAAGTCATCATTTAATACAAAATCCACATGAGCAATTCACATTATATATCCCCTTCAAAATTCACATTAGCTCAAGACTCTATGCAATTTGACAAGTTTAGTTATGGGAGGATCATCAAAAGGCCTTATTACTTGTGCAAGTACCAAGGTAGAGAGATATTTCCCAAGAAACCTCTCTAAGTGTAAGTGTGGTGTGAAAAAACATGTTGGGGTCACTTCATGGTGATGAGTCATTAACATGCAAGGTACCATACTTGGTCCATTTCCATGGGTGCCTTTGTAGAGGGAGTGATTGTTGATTGAGATATCCTTTTCTCAATAATGTGTGTATTCCAAACCCCTTTCTTTCCTTTTGATATTCATTTTATGCATTGCAAGTCCCCTTTTCAGGTTTCAAGCACTTTGTTCTTTCTTTTTCTTTTCTTACTCAGATTAAATCCTTTTAATTGATATGCATTTCGTGCATTAGGACTAGGGGATATCATCTTATAGTGAGGGGTAGAGCTCAAGATGACCTTTGGATTTTTAATTTGGTCATTCATTATCCCATTATTTCTTCTTTCTTTTGTAACATTCTTTCTTTTCATATTTTATCTAGCAGTTGCATCAACCTTGGCATTCTATCCCTTCTTCTCATAGGAGGATGAACCGTAGGCCTCTTTGGTGTACATGTAACAACCATTACCAAAGTTTAGTACATTGCGGAAGGCCCCGAGATGGAAAGTGTTAATTATGGGGGGAACAATATGTTACCCTTATTAAATCCTTTTGGTAGTACACCTGCTCGCCAAGAGTGACAACACGGGACTAGGAGACTAATGATGGCCACCAAGGTGAAAAAATGAATAACTTATGAGCTTATGATCCATTATCCAACTTCAACCCATGATCCTTACTCACATGTAAAATTCATTAAATATGACACTTTATATGAAACAAGGACTAATGTACCTCATAATGTGTTGGACCACCATATTCCAATGAACCATGGTGATCAGGTGTGATGAGCTATGTTTATAAGGAGGGAGGCATCTAATGGATAATGTTGATCATCAATACATTTGTATCACTATATTTATTGTAGAACATGAGACATTATCTCCTCTATTTACCCCTAGGTGAGAAGGGATAACATGTCTCTCCATTTCAATGGCCCAATATGATTCATCAAAATGCTTTGGAATAAAGTTTACAAATGTGTTAGTTTATAAGAATAAATGTGTGTGTGTGTGTGTGTGCACGCGCGCACGCGCATAGGTGTGAGAAGCACACAAGAACATCATGAAATCCTTCATAGCATGTAAACCCAAACATTGCAAGATCTTATAGTTGGAACCCAAATTGTTGTCTTTGTTAGTAATGATGATACATGCCATCCATTTTGGAAAAATAAAGTTGTTGAGTTAATTCATGGAGATAATCAATGTGAATCAATTATTGTCCATTGATATCTCACCTTACTGGAAAATTACTTGGTAAATATTAAACTGACACTTCAAAGGTGCTCACAACACAAGCATAGTGAAGAAACAATCAATATAGTCTAACTTTTGGGAATGAAATATAATTCCTACATATGGCTTGGCATAATCATAGGTGGGAATGAATCAATGAATTCCTTAGATGACATCAAGACCCTCTACATTCATTAATGAATTCCTTAGATGACATCAAGACCCTCTACATTCATTAATGAATTTCTTGGATGACATCAAGACCCTCTACATTCATTAATGAATTCCTTAGATGACATCAAGAACCTCTAATTCATTAGTGTGTGTGTTTGTGCAAGTTGGCATAGACAAATCTATCAACGTACAAAAATACAAGACAGAAAAGGCATGAGAGTCACAAAAAATTCTAAAAGTTTCACAAGTGTTGAACGAAGTATCCTATTAAGGGTTTTGAAAGATATTTATCCCACATAATAGCACATCCAACAAGTACAAACATAAAGGAAAAAAGTTAAGAAGGAAAAATCATATCCCTATCATTATGGTCAAGCAATAATGTCGCATATGTCACTATTGAGCCCTTTGTTTTGAGATGTTAAATTCCAATGCATAGGTATTGATGTAGAGTTGGCACAAGATGAATCAAGTTGATACACCTCATCTTTATGAATCAATAGGTTGCACCCAATTCTGGTATAAGTTCTTGCACTAGAGGCACCAACCACATTGACAATGAAATTTAACTATCTTATTGTTCTATAACTATTAGTTTGCTAGGAGATAAGGTTTTTGTACATGTTTTTGATCTATAAAGAGAGTCTATGATCTCAATTGAAGCAGTAGTAAATGATGAAATTTTTGGGAGACTATAGTATTAAATAAATAATTTTTTGGGAGACATTCCTAAGATAGGCATGGATATAATGTCACTATTAAATGTACTTTTAAGTGAGATATAGAATATTATGCTCTTACATCCTGAGATGGTAGAGATTCATGCATGTGTCATGCCTGCCACTTATGTCATGTTAATAAAGTAAAACAAAAAAATTGTTGATGCTTGATCTCTGATATAAGAAAAAAAACAATGTTAAAAAAACATTAGTGTAAATCCATCATAACTCTAGATAATACTAAATTGGTTGTTCAGACTAACCTATCAAACAAAAAAATTATGATGGAAAAATAGTTTCGCTACCATTTAATTTACATTCGTATATGTTTTTAGGTTGTCAATTTTATGTTCAAATACTACATAAAATACAAAATAGGTAGAAGAAGATTAAGGTAATGAATAGGCATTCCAAGACACTTTGGTTTCTTGGAACCCTAAACAAACTAAAGAGTAGGACATGAAAATTGATGGTACCATTGACAATTTTGTTTGTGGAAATCATTGTCCGGGTGGTGAATAGATGGACTAGATAGATAGTAATTTATTTATTTTTTGATTAAGGAAATTTACGATGGTTTGATTATTTTGTGTACTATTAAAAGTGAGTGTCTTTTGTGAATGAATCTATGTCAGACACAACATTTATTCATGTTTAATTGAGGTACATAGTGGATCATGAAATACAATGCAACAATTGTAGTAGATAACATTTGATAATATTGGACACAAAATGTTGAAAATAGGGGAGAAATGGGTACTTACATGAACGTTTCTAAAGCTTGAGGTTGAGAAACAAAGCTAGTGGCCTAATGGGGTGAAAATTTTATGTTTGTGTCAAGTTCACGTGTCCATTTCTCTCTAATATGTTGATTTTTCTAATTTCCAAATCTGATAATTATTACTTTATGATTTCAAACAGATTTTAATGCCACTATTATCATAGATTAATTACACACTGAAAATTACAACTGAAATAAATTGCAGCGAAATTAACAGAATCACAGAGAAATAGCCATGCACAATAGACACAATATTTATCTTGGGAAAACCCAAACTCGGGAGAAAACCCCAACAAAATTTTCTCTAGAATAAATTCAATCCAAGTTCATGAATACATTACCATACAAATGAAGAGTTCCAAGCAATGCGAGGAAGATCCTTCAAGTATGGTGCATCACTAGAACAAGATAGTGCACCACAGAACTAGCACAACTAGCAACTGGAAACTGCAACTGCAACTAGATAATGTGCACTAGAAGAGGAGAGTTGATGAGTTGTGTAATAATGAAATGAATATGCCTTTATTTATACTAGTCAAGTCACCTTAATTTACTGGCAGGGCCGACTTGTCATTTTTGTCTTTTAACTTTATTTTATTTCTTTTAAAAGTGTTTACCCAATGCTTCAATGGAGCCGACTTGGTATTTTTGTCTTCTATTTATTTCTAGTGCATTCTAGGGTCTTCTATAATGGTCTCTTGTATTTTCTTATGGAGAATCACTGCCCAAAGTTGCAAAACTTTGACACTCCCTCTCAACGAGGGAGACATTCTCCATACTTGGATTTATTTTGTCATAGAAAAGTTTCTTCATGATCCATCTCCACACAACTATGTTTAGCACCTCGGGTCTCACAGAAAACTACACTTGGACCATTGACCTCCACAAGTACACCCTTTTGAGTGAATGTCACCACAGGTAAACCTCTTTGAGCGAATATACCATTCTTCGTTGGTTAAACCACCAATCCTCGGTGAATGGTGTTCAATGTTATCTGACATGTGGAATCACCTCAAGCACCTTGATTCCATAGGTAAACCCTTGTAATTAAGGACTACGTCTGGGCCCGTTTACCACAAATACACCCTTGTGATAAAGGTATCCTATCTCCATTGGTCTGCAACCCAACCTAGGAGAAGGTTTGCTCGATGCTTACCAGGGGCACTCACCACCACAAGTAGACCCTTGTGAGTGAGTGTCACTTATAGGTAAATCCTTGTAAGTGAATCTGTCATTCTCCACTCTTTAAACCACCAAACCTAGGAGAATTATATCTGATGCAACCACACATGCTAGAGGAATACTAGCACCTCAAGTCTTATATATTTAAGACTATGCTTGGGCCACTCACCTCCACAAGTACACCCTTGTGAGTGAGTTTCACTTACAAGTAAACCCCTGTAAGTGAATTTTTCATTCTCCACTACTTAAACCACCAATCTTGGGAGAATGACGCCCAATGCTTCCTCTTGGAGAAACAAAATAACTTCGAGTCTTATGTCCTTCAAAGACTACGCCTGGGCCATAGGTACACCCCTGTGAATATCTTCTCGATGCTACAAATCATCAACAATCCCTCTCAGTGAGGGAGACATTTTGCATCACACCAAGTTCATCTCTCGATATTGGATCTTCACTGCTCCCTTTTGTATCATGTCTCGGATGATTTTCAATCTGCTCATCTATGGATATGTACTAGAGCTTCATTGCTCCCGTCTGCATCATGTCTTGGATAATTTCTTGCAAGAAGCTTCTGAAGCCACACTACTTTATGACTTGTGATACTGGATGTGATATACACTACCTCTATTGTATTGAGTGCTACAAAAACCTGCTTTCCTGAAATCATAATTGATCCCAAGCTTAAACAACACCCCAAGGTGCTCAATCTGTCTACTGCACTCCCTGCTAAATTATAATTTGTATATCCCTGCAACCTCACTTCACCACCTAAGACATTTATGAGGACATATCCAACTGTACTATGTAGGTACCTCAACACATGCTTTGTTGCAACCCAATGGTAGTGTCTCAGATCTACCATAAACTGGCTCAATGTGCTCACTGTAAAGAAAATATTTGTCTTGGTGTTAACTNCAAGGATATAATCAACTACATGTACATCGTGGGATCCACCAAATATTAATATGAAGCATAATTAATCAACTTCTTCATATTTATCTCCATAGGTGTAGCCATGGAATTGCATTCCATCATATCGAACCTTATCGGTATCCCTTGTCTTAGGAAGATATCATCTGATCTATGTCACACCTCTAATCCCAATAAATAGTACATTTGGTCAAGATCATCCACCTCGAACTCTGATGCCAACTCCCTCTGTCACTAGAGTAAGTTATGTTGTCCATTCTACCTCACTAGCTTCTCCCTCTCTGACTGAGACAAAATCCATATCTCAGTCCTCCTAATTGGTTGAATCCTTTGTCACTGTAGCAAATTCTACTGAAAAAAGTGTATCCTCCCAAGATATCTCACATGTCCTTGAGGCCTCCTCAACTCATGACACATGTCTGTCAGTTCTGGAATATGTCTCTCTCCCACCTGAATCTAGGGGGAACTCCCTCTAAATGATCAACTCTTCCTATGAGTCAAATTACTCTCTCTGAGATCAGACTCACTCTGATTCTGCATGCTCCCTCTGAAGCTTGACTCCCTCTAGGTCTATACAATCTCCAGATCCATCTACTCCCTCTGCATGTTATGACCCAACGCCTTAAAAATGATAAGAAATCAATAAAATTCAGTTCACTTCGTGGGGAAACCCTCCTTTACAATATATAAACTTCAGAACAATTTTGAGATGAGATAATATTATCCTAATACTATATCTCCTTGATATATATAGGAGACAAAGGGTTACAGTTATAATGAAAGGGTGCAAGGAAGGGTTCTATCCAACCTACTAGAAATGTAATAATTCAATATCTAGGGCATAATAAGGGGTTTCATACATATCATGGGGTTTTGTCTAGGGCTTAACATGCCCATCCCCTTCAAACAATTGTTTTCCTCAACACTTGTCTAACCATAGATGCTTATGCATGAAGAACTCATATTCCCATGTAACCTCTTCTACTAGTAGGTTCTTCCATTTTACGAGGTACTTTGTAATAGCTCGATTTATCAGCTGCTTAATTCTCATTTCAAGGATTTTTTTTGGCTCTAGTATGATTTTCCCTTCTTCATTGAGCTTTGGTAAAATTGTTTAGACTAGGATCTTGTTGCCGATGACATTCTTTAAGAAAGAAACATGGAATACTGGATGTACACATGAATATGGAGGCAAATCCACCTTGTAAGCCATACTTTCAATCCTTTGAAAAACCTTATAGGGGCATTAATATTTGGGTGCTAGTTTATTGTCCTTATTTTGTTGCAAGAGGGACATTTGTTTGTATGGTTGTAGCCTTAGAAATACCCAATCCCCCACTTCAAATTCCATTTCCCTGTGATGTTGACCTACTTGTTGTTACATCCTATTTTGTTCCATAACCAAGTTGTCCTTCAACAGTTTTATGACCTCTTGTTGGTTCCCTATGTGGTCCTCCACTGCTTAAACCTTTTTATTCCCTTTCAAGGGTGATGTAATGGATGGAGGATGATATCCATAAAGTTCCAAAAATAGGGACATTTTTTATGAAGTATGGAAGGATGTGTTGTACCACCATTCCGCTAAGGGAAACCACTTGAACCATTATGTATGTTTATCAGATGCAAAGAAACGAAGATACCCTTCTAGACATGTATTCACAATATCATTTTTCCCATCATATTGAGGTTGGTAATATAAACTATGAGCCAATTGAGTACGAAAACAAGAAAATAATTCAGTCTAAAAATCTCCCATGAAAATTGGGTCTCTGTCACTTACAATAATCTTGGGGACTCCATGTAGTTTTTGAACTATTTCAATGAATTTTGATGCTACTGTACTTGCTTTAAAAGGATGAAAAAGAGAGAAAAAATGGGCATACTTTGTTAGTCGATACACTACTACCATGATGACATTATTTCCTTCTGATTTTGGTAAACCTGTAATAAAATCCATGGAAACTTCTTCACGACGTTAGCTTGGTATAGATAATGGTTGTAGGAGACCTGGAGTCTTGATTGTCTCTTCCTTATTCTATTTCCAGACTAGACATTCTGACACAAAATTTTGAACATCATTTTTAAGACCTTCCCAGAAAAAATCCTTCTTGACCCCGTGGTATGTTTTCAAGAATCTTGAATGTCCCCCTATAAGAGAAGTGTGCAATTCCAGAAGGATATTATGTTTCAGTTGGGAATTCTTACATAAGTATAGGAGATCATGATACCAGAGAAAATCATTCTTCCATACAAACTTGTTTACTGAACTTGGGTCTTCATGTATTTTTTGAATGGTCTTCCATACCTCTTGATCTTGATTCCATTATATCCTTGTTTCTTCCACCCAATCAGATTGTGGGATAATTTCAAAGTCGTAACCCAACATATTTGTAACCTGTTTTTGTTGTTCTTCTGAAGATAATCATTGCTCCAAAAAGTACTTCAATTTTTCATGACTTTTTTTTACCTTGAAGTGTCTTCCTATTATGTAGGGGTGTCATTTCTGAACTGCGTGTATTATGGCCAACATTTCTTTTTCATAAATGGGTTTGACTAAGATTTTTCCTTTAAGTTGGATACTTTCAAAGACAAGGGGCCTTCCTTCCTGCATTAAAATTGCACCAATTCCATGGCATGAGGCATCATACTCCACAATAAATGTTTTTTTGAAGTCAGGTGTGGCCTGGATGGGAGTTGTACACATAGCCTCCTTAAGTCTTTCAAAAGCTTTGGTTGCTTCTTTTGTCCAAGAAAATTATTCCTTCTTTAATAATGTTGTTAGATGTGTTGTTATTTGACCATAGTTCTTGACAAACTTGTGGTAATAGCCTATCAATCCTAGGAATCCTCTAATTTTCTTCAAGGTTTTGGGAATTGGCCATTCCCTTATAGATTTAATTTTGTTTGGGTCCACTTTTACACCTTCATGAGATACAATATGACCCAAATATTCCACTTCTTGAACCCCAAAAGCACACTTGGAAGGCTTTGCATAAAGTTGTTTTTGTTCCAATAGTTGTAATACTCTATCAACATGTTGTACATGCTCTTCCCAAGATTTGTTGTAGATTATTATGTCATCAAAAAATACTAACACAAATTTTCTAAGGAAGGGCTTGAAAATAGAATTCATCAAGCTTTGAAATGTTGAAGGTGCATTAGTCAGTCTGTTAGCACTCTGTAATTTGCCCAAGGCTGCGGAGGCAGTCACAGAGGCAACATCAAAACCGCTTCGAGTTTGGGATCTAGCCCTACAAGACTCAGAGAGGGATCTCTTTGTCTGATATAACTTTGTTGGAAGAGGATATTATGCTAGCTATGCAGAATAGGGTTATGTTCTTGGGGTTTTCTGCTTGAGACAACAAAAGAAGACCATTGGGCTATGGGGTCTGTGACAAGTTTGAAATTGAACACAGGTCTATAAGGTATTTCCACAGGGAAAGGTAATGAAGATGTTGGATTATTTAGAAATAAAGTGATGTAAAAGAGGAACAGACGAGATAATCAACTACAACAAAAAAGCATCCAAGAATTTCTTCATTGTAGTATCAGAGGAAAACATTAAGATTCTCAAAAGCACTGCACAGAGTATC
>SNQJ01S0179612.1:3507-23017 GCA_010110895.2 Picea sitchensis | reverse complement strand
GGGCTTCATACGAGTTGTTTTTTATCACTAGGTTATTACTTCTCGCCTAAGTGCCAAAGGATGGAGCTGAAGAGGAGCCTAGATTGGTGGGGGGGCTAAGGAGGAGTGGGTCTTCTCCTTATTAGCTTGTGGTCCTTTCTTTTATGCTTGTCTTCTTTTCTTTGGGAGATACCATTGTTCATTTTCTTGAGGGGGGGGGTTGAACTGGAGCTACTTTCGGGCAGTTTTTGGCAAAGTGTTTGTACTCATGATGGGATTTACATTTGAAAGGGAGTTACTCATAGTACATCAGTTATAGATAGGATCAATTATCTAGGGTGATTTTAATGGCATCTCGTAGACATTTCTCTAGATCTACTTCCACACATATGCGAGCACAAGACTACATGTTGTACCAAGGTTTGTCGCGGTCTATATATTTACCCAAAGTATTCATTATATTTTGAATGGTGTCTTTGTTCCAATAGTGTAGAGGCAGATAGGGTAGTCGAACCTAGACTGGAACGTTCGAGGGAATATCATTTTCCAAACAAAAATCGAGAGTCCAACGATTGAGGTACATCTCCCTGGAGCCCATGAAATAAGGCTCCAAAAGATTATATCTCGATCGTATTTTTCTTCAAACGGAAAAGAAAAGAACCCCCTTCCATAGAATGAGTGAGAAATATGACCCTTGATGAGGGGTTTCCAGTTTTTGTCGACCTGCAGGGCCATGGTGCGAGGGGAGGGCTAGATCATTGTGAATTGGTCGATCAAGTCGTTTTGGACTANCATGATGGGATTTACATTTGAAAGGGAGTTACCCATAGTACATCAGTTATAGATAGGATCAATTATCTAGGGTGATTTTAATGGCATCTCGTAGACATTTCTCTAGATCTACTTCCACACATATGCGAGCACAAGACTACATGTTGTACCAAGGTTTGTCACGGTCTATATATTTACCCAAAGTATTCATTATATTTTGAATGGTGTCTTTGTTCCAATAGTGTAGAGGCAGATAGGGTAGTCGAACCTAGACTGGAACATTCGAGGGAATATCATTTTCCAAACAAAAATCGAGTTTCCAACGATTGAGGTACATCTCCCTGAAGCCCATGAAATAAGGCTCCAAAAGATTATATCTCGATCATATTTTTCTTCAAACGAAAAAGAAAAGAACCCCCTTCCATAGAATGAGTGAGAAATATGACCCTTGATGAGGGGTTTCCAGTTTTTGTCGACCTGCAGGGCCATGGTGCGAGGGGAGGGCTAGATCATTGTGAATTGGTCGATCAAGTCGTTTTGGACTAGGCGCAATGTCAAGCTAAATGAATTTGATTGGACTGGGATATTTTGGATCTCATCTTAACAAATCTTGATGGAGGTTGTTTTACAGATTTGGGAAGAGCGACTACTAGGGTATTGAACGTTGCAATGTTTGAGGAGGTGGATTTCACGCCCCCTCCAAGAGCTGAAACCATGGAAAAATCAATCTACAAGCTAGGGTTTACAAAGAGAAGTGCATAGAGCTCTCTTCAGCGCTTCTAGGGAGCCAACCAATTACAATGTTAAGTTTTAAGATTACACAATGGATAATGGTTGAATAACAAAAATCATAAAGAAAAAAAGGTAGAAAATAGAATGGAGAATGATTGAATAATGAAAATCACAAAAGAAAAAGGTGAAAAATATAATGTCAAGGCCATTACATATAATAAAGTAAAAAGGTGAAAAATATAATGTCAACGGCCATTTACATATAATAAAATATTTAGGATCAAGGGCCATCACATATAATAAAGTAAAAGGTGAAAAATAAAATGTTTACGGAGAAACACAGAAATAAAAGAAAAGAGGGAATGGACATGTGTGAGCAATGGGGCTTAAGAGATGTGGGTCCTTTACATGGGTTTTGTCTTTCCTTTTTAAAATTGAGGCACAGGGGCAAAGACAAACCATAGTGTAATGTGAATGTCACCATATCAACATTAGTCACACTAACATTATTTTTTGACATATCAACATTAGTCATATTAACAATTGTTTTCTTTTAAAAAAATGACAGTGTATAAGCAAACAATACCAAGAGAGTGAAGGGAAAAAAGAAAAATATTTTTATTTTATTTTTTAGATTTTTTAGATACAAAAATCATTATTCATTGTACTATGTTTGTATTTTAATGGAAGATTATAATCATGCAATGGAAGAAAGAAAAATATTTTTTTTTTTTAAGATTGTTTTAGATACCAAAACCACTATTCATTGTGTTATGTTTGTCTTTTAATGGAATATTATAATCATGCAATCTTAATCCATGCATCATGTAATAACATAAGCAATTGCAACAAATTTTACATAATTTCACAATCTTGTAGAGATTTAGAAGTTGAGCATTCAAATTTTAAAATGTTTTGGGGTATTTGTTGTTATTAAATTACATTTTTTCTTTGAAAGGACATTATTGAAAATCAGAAACATATCTATTAAGGCATATAATGAAAACAAGATTAAAAACTTAAAGCAAACAAACAGATAGAAAACATTTAAAGCACTGACAATTTCAAAGTGAAAAAAACAAATATGAAATTTAAATTATTATAATATGAAAGGAAGAGAAGACTCGATTGAGTTCGCGTTTTAAAGCACAAGCGATGTGATATCTACTCCACTTAGCTTTTTTTTTACGGTTCCATCTAGGGCCCTCCCCTTTCTTTCTTCCCCTCAAGCCTGGCCTGGTAGGTAGGTTTGACGGGGATCTTGACCTGAATAGGTGAAGCAATATGAGAATCAAACAAGGTATCCCACCAAGGTTAAACACCTTGGGTTGACTATTAGACCAAGTGGCCAAAACTGCATTTTGGTAAGACTATAGTTTGGTGGTAATGCATACTCAGAGCTTTTAAGTCAATGTTAATAAGAACATATTTGCAACCAAGAGATGTATATGTTTTGTGAGGGAAAAGGACAACTATCAGAAACAATGACAAGAAAACAAACAAGGAAATAATGACAATAAAACATCTAAGAAAGCATGGACAACTTAAAAGTGAAAATAATAAACATTAAAGCTAAATTATTATAATAACATGAAGTAATATGAGAATCAAACAAGGTGTCCTACCAAGGTTGAACATCGTCGATAACCAAGTGGCCAAAACTGGATTTTGGTAATATTATGGTTCAGTAGTCATACATACTCTAATCGATAAGTTGGTGTTAATAAGAACATATTTGCAACCAAGAGGTGTAGATGTTTTGAGGGCAAAGAACAACTATCAAGAGTTTATTTAAAAGTTAAATTTTTAAATATCAAGAACGGATTTCCAACCAAGGTGCAAATTTTTTGGGAGGGGAAAGACTAATGGAAAGATGTTATTTTAGTGTTGACTTTTCAAACCAATTCTTGATTGCTTATACTAAAAATTATCAAAGTTTTGGGACAATAATTTGTGATTGTGAGAGTGAACCATTTTGATCATACTTTGGCCAAAATTGATATCATAAGAGTTCATCGTCATGTAGATTGACATGATTAGGGAAGCCATAACATTTATATTCGATGTTGTGTGTAATGGATCCACACAAAGTTGTACTAAACTATTTTCTCCATTATGAGTAAGATAATAGTACAAAAATTGAACATAGTCAACCTCCTTATCTACTACCATTTTACCTTGGTTTTTATAGGGATGAGATATTTAAACTTTGTTAATTGAGTGGAATTTTACGTAAACCAACTTTCTATAAGTTGAAATATCATTTTCATTAAAACCCAAAAATTGAGGCGACCTTTCATTGAATGCCTTAGCTCCATAGTGTATGCTTCCTTAGCCATCATGGTCTTCCCATAGTACTCACTACCACTCATGATCCAACACACATCTCTATATGATCCCATATGTTGTCAATTTATACAACTGCCATGATATCGATTGATAGTTTACCATGTGCACTACTAGTTGTCTTCATTGTCATTGGTCATAATACTTGGGGATTGAACCTGAATTAAGAAATCCAGTTATCTTTGTGAAGAAGGCCATAATGGCTTCTATGTGAAAGAGATTGGCAATGAATAGTTCATCAACTTTTCTCTTGGTTTTCCCATTATGTATCCATGAAAAATGATTGAGTTCCATGTTTTTCTTCCCTAGTTTTATGACCACCTCAAAATTAATCTTTCAGAACAACAATAACCAACAATAGATCCAACCCTCCAACATTGTCTTGTTGACCAAATACTTCAACATCAAGTAATCTATGAAAAAATTAAATGAGCGACCTAGGAGATAATATCTGTATTTTTGGAGCACATACACCATCTCATTCCATTGTAGTTGAAATACACTTACCCTATGACAATTTCCTACTTGGGAAATAAATAGGGTGATCTAGTGTACCTTCCTTTGGTTGTGCCAAGAAAATTCCTAGTGTAATGATAGAGGCATCCATGTGTACATAAAAATCTTACCACAATGTAGGAAAACTAATATTTTCTTGCAAACCCCACCTCATATGATGTTGTCCATACAAATAACACTCCTTTTTATAACGATTCCTCCATCAATGTTGACAACTCTATTTACCCCTTGATAAACTTGTGGTAATATCTTGTGTGTCCCAATGTAGACCATAACATTGATACAATCTTGATTCTAGGAAAATTGACAATGATCAGGATCTATCTTGGTAGAATCAACCAACAATCCTTCATTGCAATGATATGCCCCAAAAATACATTGAATGGGGTACATAAGATGAAATATTCAATATTCAATGACAACTACATTTGTTGACTCCTATCCAACATTAGCTTGAGCTCTAAGTCATGGTCCTTTAGCAAAATGTATATGGTCCAGTCATCCAAATATACCTCTTTAAGCTTATGAATATATTACTTGAATGCAACAACTACAAGAAAATACAATAGGTACATTCTCCAAAATTTCATCTCTACATGGAGTCGAAAAGGGTCCATGTATGCATGCCTCATTAGGTCTATGGAAGTCAATACACATGGATTATACTTGTGTTTTTTCCCTATATTATGATTGGACTGGTCTAATTAGACTTGTCTGGCTAAAATATCAACCCATGATCCAACATCTTATCTATTTTATGTCTCACCTCCTCCTTGTAGTGTAGGTTCATCTTGTATGATCTCTTCTTTATTAGTGGAGAATTTGGCTTCAATTCAATATTCATTTCACCAAGCTCTCCAACCAAGCCTTTCATCTTAGTAAAACTCCATGGAAATATATTGACATATTCACGGTGCAAAGCTACAATCTTTGTGCTTTGATGTTCATCCAGTAATCATCTATCACAAGTAGGTTTGAGTCTTCTTTGTTCCAATATTGACCTCATCACATCTGTAATGGCTCATGGTAATACCCTACACTGCTAATATCCTTGGTATCATGTACTATGTCGTGACCTTTTGTTTCCTCAAACTGTATATGTCAAATTTCCCCAACATGGTTTCATTTGCAGGATCTACTTCTACAATGTTCCCAATTGTGCAATTGATTTGATGGGATCCCCCTCAGTAGAGTTTTCTTGTGTGAGTTCCCCCTATGTGGAATCTATGGTCGAATATTATGGGTGCTCCACTTGTGGGAAACATTGAATGATTTGAATCACCCTCATAAATGTTGTATCCTCCCCATAGATTTGGAAAGTATCTCATAACATTTCTAGTAGTTTTGGCCAATGGCACCTATGTTGTTGTATCTCTGTACAGGTACTAGTTCTTTGGAAATGACTCTAACGTGCGAAAAAAATCATGCACACATTGTTCAATTGGAACATCTTGCACCATCCATCATGCTTCACAATTGTCCACACGCCCAAATGGGTCAAAATTTCCACTGAATTGCAATGACAAATTGGCAGGGATAGAAGTGGCTTTTGTTAGCGAAGCCTTTGGGTCCAACAGGAAGAAAGTCTACATCTCTTTTGTAATATCTTCCTAAGAATGTAACATGCTCTTATAACATCCCATCATCTCTTGGGGATCTTTACTAAAGAAATTAGTGTTGCAATACTCTACTCAAGCATGATATATTCCTCTACTTGCTCCACAAATTTAACCATGTTAGTCATGTCATCAAACTTTGGTGGGTCCTTCAACCCCATTCCAATCCATTGACATACTCATAGCACCTCTCACTATCATGTACATTGCTCATAGTCAATATTATGCCACCTATAATAGGTGGCATCTAAATCGATTATGAACAAGCATATGTTTTGCCAATTTAATTATTCATTGTTAAAGTAAATATTAGCTTATAATGATCAATTAGATATCAAACTTACGCATTTATAAAGTCAACTTGACTTTAGATTTTTTTATGATTCTATGTATTTTTTCACTTTATTGTGTTTCTTGGTCTATCCCATTCATAAAGTGGATTGACTCAATTTCTAATAAAATAACATTACTAATCTAAATTACAACTAATGGCCTAAAGCCGACATAAATAAAATAACATTACTAATCTAATATGCCCCAATTAAGTGGTAATGAGCCAATATTAGGGCTTAACAGTTTCTTGGTCTATCCCACATTCATAAAGTGGATTGACTCGAATTTCTTGTAATCCTATATAAGAAATATTTGGCTTTCTCATTAAGTAATACAATACAAATAACTTTTTTGAGTTATCCTAGTTTCTATATGTGCTTGATTTCTGTAATATCCATTTGATGTGGGATTTATGCAATCCTCCCTCTGCCTAGTTGTAAGATTATACAATTGATCTTGGGTACCCTCATCCAAAACTTCTTCCACTAGTTCCACAAAGTGTTAAGGTTCAATGACTTTGCAACCTTTTTTTCTCAAATGACATCCATTGTTGATTTAGATTCAGTACAACATTGTTATCAAAATCCCAATTGATCCCTAGTAATGAAATGTATGGGGCATTATCATCCAATATTTTAATGACTTCAAAATATGCATAGGTCTTCACACCATCTAAATCACCCTCTATTCAATTTCAGTGTTCCAATTGGAAAGATACGTGAATGGTTAGCCAAACATAGCGAGATCGGTAAGTAAACCAAGGTATGATGTCCCATAAACTCTGAAGACTTATTTGGCAACATGTCATGTCCAAGCCTATATTGAGCATGAACTCCTACCACTCATATCCTCCAATTAAGGAATTCAATCGAAATTATTTCCCTAATATTCTCCTTTGGACATGGTGTAGGGATCTAACTTGGTCAGTGATCCCAACACCCACATGAGTACCTCTTTTAGGTTGGCTACAAATTGGTCATCTTTGAGAAATCATAGGAATGTCTTTAGCCATCCTTGGACCTCATGTTTAGTTGAATGTATCAGCAACTTTAAGAATATGCTAAGTAGTTTCATTATGGATAACGATCTTCCACTTTCGTAGAACCAACATCTCGCATGTAAACAACTTACCTCATCATTTCCACCGCATCACACAAAGATTATTGCTACTAGATAATATCAAATGCTAGTGATTTCGATGGAGCTTTATAAATAGGACGTTCATCCATGGTTTCCTCTTCTACTCTTGTCTTTTCCACACCTTGGGTGATGACATTTATGCCATTATATGTGTAATCCACCAAGTATTTGTGGTTCTGAATTGACCATGTTGGCATCACACTACCCCTAATCCCACACCTCCAAATTTTCTATTAGCTTTGGACAATCCTCAATGTTATGTCTGGTCTTCTAGCATTAGTTGTTGCAAGGCTGATGTGGCTATATATAGTTGCATGCAATGTTCCCCAACATTGTGGTAGAGGACGATTCACATCATTCCTTGATGCCCCATTATCTTGGTTTTGATTATGTGAATAAATTCTTCTCTAATCTCATTAAAATAATGCATGGCATTCCTCTATACGGTGAATGATTACCCTACAAAATCCACAATGTACCATAGCTGCAATTCTATTGTACTTTTGTAACAACACACAATGATGGGGATCATGTTATTGGTTCTCATATATTTCAGTGTTTGATATCTGCCTTTCACAACATATTGCCCAAAAATGGATTAGCCACTACCACGACATATCTATGGGCCATGGAAAAATCAGTCTAGAGGTGACCTTCTATAAATTTACATAGTGTGCACCACACTACCTCTCTTGTGCTCTATTTTTCCTTCGCTCAAATGCTTGAATCCACTCGCATAACACAATTAATTGGTATAGGAACTATGCTAACCCTCAATGCAATCCTGAAACCAAGGTTTTATCCAATCCACTGATAGATGAAAACCACATTGTGAATCCCAAATCTTACCACTTCATTAACCATTGTTGTTGCAGCGACAACATCAACATCTGCAAGCGATGTAACAACCCACCAATAAACCATTCCTTTTGCTACACTTCTTGAATGGTACAATTCAACCGAGTCATCAAATCTTGAAACTACTGGTCATATTCCTACATGGTCTCTCCAACCCTTGGCTTAATCTCCTTTAATTCTACAGTACCCCACTATTTTGGATTCATCTTGTGGAAATCCTTCATGAAACCTACTCTCAACTGAACCAAAGTCACACCATGCAATGCAGGGGCATTTTTCTTACTTTTCATTTACCATTACAATACTCTTCTTTAGAGTTTTATTTGGAATTCCACCAACCACGTTGCGTTCATGATTCACCACATGTTTTAGATAGCATCGGAAATAAACTAGTGACACCCTATGTCCTTGTAACCTATGTTGTGAAATAGAGGTAGTCATGGAGATGACTCATTCAACTGAGTTTTCACCATTCTCTAATGACTTTTTATCAACACAAATCTCTTGGGTCTTGGCTATTGTACAATTGGCATTGCTCTTATAGTAACACTTATAGAATTAGATAACATTAAAGACAAATTATGATTCCCTTTAATGGTTACATGTACATTATTCAATGCCACCAAAGTAGGAGTACTCGAACTCCTAGTGAAACACACACTTCCACTTTGTGTAGAAATGGTCACGTGATCTTGAAAAAAAACAAAAGATGTAGGTGGTAAGAGGTAGGAGGGGTCGAATTCACTACCATTTTAGTCTGCTTCCTTGGTGGCATGGCAATATTTAGGGTTAGAGTACCAAAAGCATCTTCAAATTCCTTTCCTTGATTATGTTTTTCTATGATTTATTCAGTGATGGTCAAGTTAATAGGTTCAGCCATTATCTCTATACATATAGTTTGAGTACTATCTACATCCCCTACATTGTCATGTGGTTTCCATATCAATTCTTCAAAAATTCCTTTCACGTATTTGAACTCTTGACCTCTCCGGATGACCACACGTTGGCCCTCGATCAAGTTTTGAGGAAACCTTGGTCAGGTTTGACCACCTTTTGGACTTCAACAGGATGGTCGAAGATGGAGCGCCCAGGAAAAGCTGAGATCGAGGATCTCACTTATTTTGCGGGCTATGTGGACCCAATAAGGGGTCTCTAGGGTTTTTGTAATGGGTTATGGGACGTCGACCCATGGGTTCTCCCATGTTTAGGCCTTTTTGTAAGGGATTGTAAAAGTATAAATAAGCATGAATGTATTGTAGAAGAGTAGTGGATAGTGGAAGTGGATAAGTGCAAGTAGTTATGAGTTGCTTTGTGCAACAGAATGTGTATTTAAGGCTATGTGCTTGCTAGAGGAGTTGGCTTTGTGCCTTGACCTAGGTTTGGAAGGATGATTTGGTGCTCAGTGCATAGATCCCATGTCCTATGCGAATCTCGGCTCTGTGGATTAGTGCACAGGAGAAACTGAATGTAAGAGATTGAAGAATAATAAAGAAGACGAAGCAGTTGGTGGGCGTAGCCCCACACTGGGGTGAACCATGTATATCTTGTGTCTTTGGTTTACTTTGTGTTGTGTTTTTTATGTTATGATCATGCTTAGTGCTTGATGATTATGTATGATAGATAGATATGTTGTTGCTTAGTGCTTTACTTAAAGATGAATGAATGTTAGATCTAACTTAATGCTATGTGTTGAGTGGTGGAAATGATTAATCTTTGTTGTTACTAGGTCAATCTCTATTAGGGTATGTTCTGCGATGTTATTAAAGCTAATGAACTAATGCATATCACTTTCTAAGTGTTTCTAGAGTAATCTGCGAACTGTTACCATCACAGATCAGTGTCCAGGCTTGGTTACAGACACTTGCATCCTATAACCCCCCTGCTTCTACCTCGGGTGAGACTTCGCCTGCTTCACAGGTGTTGTCGAAAGGGTCAGTAGTTAGGGTTTTGTTGGTGCGATGTTAAGTGTTGAACCCTGGTTCTACCCCTGTGCCAACAAATGGTTTCGTTTTTGGGACTTGAAACTATGATTGTTGGGAATTGAAGTAAAGAAAAGAGAAGGTTTGTGCGTAGATTTGTTATTGAAGTGTGCAATACTCTACTTTACTTGCGGAGCTCTGTGCTAAGAAAGAAATCTGATCTGAAGAAAAGAGGTAAGATCTTAAAAAAGGTAAAGCTTTGTGCTTTGATAAGAGTAAGATAAGTGAAAATTTTTGTTTTGAAAGCATGAATTTAGGTATGTTCAATAGATTTTGTCCTAGTCTGAAGGCTAGGGTGCAGTTGGAAGAAAGATTTTATCTACGTAAAGCTAATAGAAATGAAGAAAGATATGTTATTCCTATGCATAGAAAGAATTTTTGGACTAATAAGTGGATGCAGGAACCTGGAAAGAATTTTTGTAGATTGTTGGTCCAGCACTGTGATCCTAGTGTGCAGTACAGGAGAGGTTGGGGAACATACAAAAGGAAAAGAGGATTGACATTGTGCTATAACTGCAGAAGACCAGGCCATCTTGCTAAGGAATTCCCTGGTACATGTCCTATCTGTCTTTATTGTAAGATTGTCGGTCATGAGGTTGAGGATTGCCCAAAGATGATTGCTAAAGTTGAAAGATTGAACATAAGACAAGAAAACTATGAAGGAAATCAAGAGACTAAGAGCATGTTAGAGAATCATAAAGAGAAAGAATCATAGAAATCTCAGACTATGTTATTACAGTTGAAAGAAACAATGAATGATCACAAAGATGTAAGTTTACCAGAGATCCTGAAAGTAAAACAGCGCATAAGTGCAAGAATAGGAGACTTTGACATAGACTGTGTCTTGGATGAAGAAACACAAGTAAATATTATGACAGAAGACACTTGGGAAATTTTGGGAAAGCCTACTATGGTACCTTCATTGGGAAGGATAGGCTTGTTTAAGGGAAAGATGATAACCTTATGTGGAAGAGTTACTAATGTACCTTCTATTATTCATGGAACATCGACTGAAGAGGAATTTGAAGTCATTAAGTTTATTGGGGACAGCACCTCTTTCCCACTTTTATTAGGTAATCCTTGGATTGAGAAAGATCAGATTAGAAGGAAAGAAGAGGAAGAATATACAGAAAAGAAAAATCAATAACTGAGGGACTTCATCGTTAGAAAAATAGAACGACTAATAGAAGAACGAGAAGATAATTGGAAGCAATAGAAGGCAAGAGAATTAGTTGTCGAGGTTGAAAGAATGCAATAAGGTTTGAAGGACCTATCCATGCAAGAAAGAAGAATACCCACCTAGGAATTAATAAGAGAAGGGATATTAACTGTGAAACCTTTGAGAGAAAATCAGTAGTGAGAAGTCATTGCGCTAGGAGAAGATAAGAATAAGAATGAAAAGAGGAATCCAGAAACAGTTAAAGAGACTCAAATCATAGGAAAGAAGGCAAGGAAGCTCAGTAAAAAGAAAGCCAATTTGGAAAAGCTACAGGAAGCTACAGAAAACAAATGGAAGACTCCACAGACTGGAACCGCGCAGGAGGCAAGTTCACAGGATTTGAACCTCGCCGGAATAGCAGGACCGCGCAGAATGGGACTTCGCACTATCGAATCTATATGACCATTGGAGGCGTCAGGGTCATTAGAACGACTCTCTGTAACGGCTAGAAAACGCATTTATGGGCCGATGGACCACTTTTGGGACATTGAGACCGTGCCATAATGGACATATTCGCATTGATGGAAGCATTCATGCCCGTTTGAATAATCTGTTACGAGGCCCCACTTATTTAACCCGTCAGACGCTGCATCAGGACCACTTTTTTCCACCCGAAATTGACTGAGCTAACAAGAGAATTGATTGTGTGTCGAGTTGTGTTATCAGAAGCTAAACCTCGCCATCCATTTGTCTGTCCCGCCTGTCCGTTCATCTAGCCCAACCTATCTGTTTAAAAGTGAGAATGTCAGGTGAAACTAGTGCATTAGAGAAGTCTGTCGAGGAGTTCCTCAAGAAGATAATGGCCGACAGACAGTTATCTGAAGGTGTCCAGGCATTGTCGACTAGGGGACTACAGGCCTCCCCTTCGACCGGACGTCGTTCTAGCCGTGTTAACCCCGTGACTGAGCAGCAATGTAAGCATCGTGGCGATCTGGCTAATGCGAAGCAGATCCTGTTGATCTTGCCAAAGTATATCCCACCTTTGGCTTGCACGGTTAATCGCGACAGCATTCCACGAGACTATGAGTACACCTTGTTCACCGCATACATTCTGAAAGGAATACGCATAGTAGGGAGCCAGTTAGGACAGATCCCACTGCTGAAGAATAGCGACTTCAACCTAGGGGATAGGAAGAACTATGCTATGCTCGCACCCCACCGATACTTGACGAAGACAACCGGGAAGAAGCCTCACCTTGTCTCCCAGCAATGGATTAAAGAGCTCACTCAGTCCATTGTGCTAAACATGATGAAGATTCCCCATTTTGATCGTCACCAGGAGGTTAACACTTGCATTAAACTCCTCTTGTCGTGCTATCATGGTGGATACATGTGGCTCGACCGACGGATTACTGTGGATCCGGCGCTGATCCACCTGATTACAGGATTAAGCATGCAGGGACCTGACCCTCAATAGTTTTATCCAGGGAAGGCCTCAGACCGCTCCCTGGAATAGTGCATCAAGGAAGCATACGGCGAAGTTGAAAAACGAAAGTGAGGCTACAAGGTTGCCTCTATACAGGATGGCGCAGTTCACCTCGCTTGCCAACTTATAGTTGGAAAGATCGTAAGGAAGAACCACCCCACACATGTCACCAGGTTTGTGGTGGACCTCGTAGGAAAATGTGTGGAAGGAATGCAGATGAATTGGGCAAGTTACCTCATCAATGAACTCGAGAAACATTGTCGCAGAGCTTAGGATTTAGGATACGAGTTCCACTTCAGTTGGCTGATCGTTTTGATCGCATTTGTCGCTTGCCAAATGCCTGAACGAGCCACCTTCCTCGATATCGAACCATCGGAGTCATTGGCCACTAGGTTTTCTACCTTGTGGTACACCAATGACATGTCGAAGCAGTGGCAGTCCCACTGAAGGTTTTCATTGAAGCATTCCCACACATGACACTGCGCACCCTGCACCAGTACAGACCAATATCCAAGTTCCACATAGATCTTCACTTTATCTATATCACTACACGCAGAGATGAGAGCAAGGAAGAGTTACAGTCGTACTACAAGCTAACAGATGAAGACATGGAGCAGATCACAAAGGAGTGGTCGGAGGAGTTCCTGGTACCTATTGTTGATGTCAAACTCTCTGACATTGACACCATAGGAAACCCCATGATCACCCAGGTCGAGCTTGTCGGACAACCCAGTGGGGCGAAGAAGAAGAAAAAGAAGGAAGAAGTCCAAGAGATAGAGACTGATGAGGATGAAAATGCCTTTGAAGAAAATGGCTCAGGCTCGCTAGGAGGAGGAGACAAAGAAAATGGACAAGGAGAAGGGGATGAAGGAGAAAAGCAAGGAGAAGGCAATGCTACACCGATGAAAGATCCCCCTGCTGAAACAGTAACACCACAAAAGAGGAAGGTTTCTCCGCAGAAACCTTCGGCAAGAAAGAAGACGCGTGCCAGTAAGCCCCAGGTAGAGGTGATGCTCACGGAGGACGGCATCAGTTTGGTTTGCGGAGCCATGAAAGATGCTTCCGAGGAAATCTTGCAGAGATATGGAGCGAAGCAGGATGAACTATATGGCAGGATCGAAAATGAATTGAACGAAGTAAAGCAAGATATTCGTTCGATCTGCGCAGTACCTACTGTGTCACAGATTGCGAAATTGGGGGATGATCCAACCCAATTGAGAAGACTTGCAGATGCAATAGAGGCTCAACTTCATAAAGCCCAAGAAGAAAAGGAGAAGGCTATAGAAGCCTTGAAACAAGAGAAAGAGGAAGTATTAGAGTAATTACGAGTAGTGCGGTACTGTGTAACTGCCTATGAAAATGAGAAAGAAGAGTTTCAGGCAATGATCCAGGAGGAAAAAACCCATCTATAGAGAGAAAAGGAGCAGAAGCTCGCAGAACAGACTACGGTCAAAGAAGAGGTGAATAAGGCATGTCGCTTTGTGTCAGGCTTGGCACAGGAGGAACAGGAGTCGGTCAAGGTTCAAGTGGTGAAGCTCACTGAGACCATCCAGTAGCTTCAAGCGAGGATAACAGAGTTTGAGATCCAAGCAGTACCGAGCACTCTGAAGGAAGTGCGTGACCAGAGGGAGGAAGCCGCCAAGAACATAGTTGTAAGGATAAGATCCCTTGCCTCAGAATGCAAAAATCTGAGTCATAGAAGTGCACAGACATATGAATGCCTCGCAAAAGATCTAGAGCTAAGGAAACTGGAAGCGCAGTTACAGGAGGTGAAACAGCAGGCATTCTCCATGCAGGTGTATATGAAGCTACTCACCACAGTCGAAAGAATGAAGAGATCTCAGGAACAACACGCAGTGCAACAGAAGATCACTGCCCTCCAGGGTAGGGTAATGGAAATCACACATAAGCTACAACCTATGTTGGATGAAGCCTGTAAGGTGTTCAAAGAAATTGAAGGATAAGGCTCGCAATTAGACCAAGTTGTTGCATCAGTAGAACAGCACCTGGAAGGGCCTGTTACAGAGAAGATGATCTAGGAGCTCGTTGAGCAGGAGGCTCAAGCGAAGAAGCAAGTCGAGGCAGCTCGAGTTAAGATCGAGGCCTTCAAAGCAGCGTTGCCCAGACCTGAGTGACTCGGGACGAGTCACAGGTGAGTGTTGGGGACCTGTTGGCCCTCGACTGTAATGTCCCCACTTTGGGACATCATTACATTATAGAGGGTTATGATGACCAAAGTCGCCAATAGGATATTTTACCGAGTACAGGAGATATTGAGGGATATTTTGGGGTCTGGCTTGCATATCTCATCCTATTTCGTCATTATGATCCATTTCGCACAGATCGGCTTTGGTTCCGTTGCATTTTGACTGTTTCCATGATTTTGAGTATTTTGAGCTATAGGTTAATTAAATTCACTGAAGTGGTCATTTTGGGCACAATACTTGGAGGAACCTCTCAGTGTAATAGCTCATTGGAATCGGGAGGAACAACACTACAGGATAGGATGATGAGAAGTGACTTTCATTGGCCACAGAAGCCACAAGGAGAGATAAGGAACTTTTCAAAGGTAAAAAGGTTAATTATTTAATTAAAGTGATTTAATTAATTAATTAATAATTAAAAACGAAAAGTCACTTTGGAGAGACAAGGTGAGAAAGAAGTATAAAGAAGAGGCAAGGGCCTCTATTCTCTNCTAGCTCGTCCCAAGCTTGGTCTTGGGGATTCAATACTCCTCCACACCATTCTAGTTCGGATCTATTCATAGCAGGATGGTTCTACACCAGCCATAGGCACGGGGAGAGAGAGGATGCACCATTGAGGGTTTTCCAGCAAGGGGGGTGCACTTGTGGAGTTAGACTCATTCGTTTTGGTTGAGGAGAAGAGATTTCAGGAATTCCAAGTATTGGGTTTCCCTTGCAGGTGTCATAGCATCATTCTTGGTTGTTTCCAGTGATATTTTGAGGGAGGATTGATTTGTATTGAGAGTGGGATGATTTCCCAAGAGGCGGGCACATCATTCTTTAGAGGGTGGCTAGATCCAAGGGTCTAGCAAGTTCTTTGACGATTTGAGCACTTGGGTTTTCATTGATGTGTCTCAATCTATCATTCTAGCGGTTTGGTGGAGCATTTGGAGGTCTCTAGGAGAGAGGCCGAATTATCTAGGGTTTCAAGCATCCAGGGGGGGCGCATCATTCCTTGGAGGGAGGCTAGATCCATGGCTTTGAGAGGGATCTTGGCATTTTGAGCATCTGGGTCATTCTTGCAACTACTCGATCTATTATTTGGCATCTTCATCGGAGCATTGGACATCTTTGGCAGCAGGGCCGAATTGTTGAGGCTATTCAGGGTTCCGGCAGGGCGTGGCATCTTCCAGCTTGGGGTTTGACACTTCATATGGCCCAGATCTTTCTTGTATTGGTATTCATGGTGTATTCATCCTTTGGAGGCTTATAGTATCCTCTTGGTGCATTTTGTAGCAGCTCCTATTATGTTATTGGAGCCATCTCTTGAGCATTCCAGATCGGCCTCTTAATTGTAGCAAGTTCTTCTATTTATGAATAAAATCAGATCTGAGGTGTTTGTCTTGTCTATCATATTGTTGATCTTGCATATGGTTGAGGTATGTTATATTACAGTATCTTCTTGTTTATTGTTGCAACACACATTAAATTCATGCAAGACGTGATGTTCCTGGCATATTGTCTTGGGAACATTACAGTGGTATCAGAGCCTAGATTCTTGTCAGCCTGAGGGATCTTCCATATGGCAACTTGGAGTCTAGGTATTTTGCTAGAGAGGCAGTACGTTGTGAATGGGACTACTATGACCTTAGTGAGAGAACTAGGGCCCAAGTAACATTCCAACAGTATTTATCCATGAACAATCCTAGGTGGAACACAGATGAGATTACATTTTGGGTCAATCAGATAGAGGAATATCGAGATAGCGCAGCTATTTGGAGGGAAGCACAGAGTAACCCCACACCCATTAGGAGCATGCAACTTTGCTACAGTTGCAAGGTGCCTTGGGAACCAGATCATAGGTGTAGGAGTAAGGGTAAGAAGCATATTATTGAGGTGCACTATGACAGTGATGATGAGATATGTGAGGAGGGAGTGATAGATGCTTATTTGGAGCAGTCTGATGATGATAGTGACTCTTGCACAGAGGCTATTGATTCTTGGACACTTGAGGAGGATAGTGACCCTTGCGCATTGGAGGAAAAGTTGGATGGACAGAAGGATATCACATGTGTTTCAGCAGTCATATCACCTACTATTGACAACCTTACACCTCAGCAGAGTGTTTACACTAGTGAGGATTCACACACGTTAGCACCTACAGATGACGAGCTCCCTATGGTGACCGTGACACATCTTTCATATTTCCATACATCTACGACAGACTCATCACATGGGGATAGCAGTAGCATAGAGGAGTCATACGTGAGAGATGCACACCATGGACATGTAGGTCCACAGATCCAGGAGGGGATAGATGACGTGAAAACAGTTCATCCTACACTCACATATCATCATGAAGAGTTTGAGTCACAACTTTTGGAGACCCATTAGTTGAGAAAATTGTGGATACTGACAAGTTGATGGGGCACTTACTCCTAGGATCGGCCTGCATTGATGAGGATGCACTCTTTACTAGTCAGGATGACCATAGCATGTGTTTGAACACATCTATATGAGATCCAGGCACAGATGATAGTAGCAGGATGAGTGCACAGGAGGATACAACTGCTCACACCAGATACAGTATGATTCAGAGGGGGATAGCAGTTGATGAGGATATACAGTTGCATATAGGAGGAACTAATGGCACAGTAGATAGTGGGCAGTTCAGTACTTTATCTTCTGCAGAGAGTATTTTTGGGGATTCCAGAGTTGACACTAGCAGGACTGACACTAGAAGTGAGGGATATGAGGTGATACCTCAGCATGACTATGACCAGGAGTCACACTACTTGATAGGACAATTGAGAGCTAGTGAGGATATGATCATGGCATCCACCAGACACATTGATGACATGCGTGCATTGATGATAGATTATTGTTGGAGGGCATTGGTGGCACATGGTAGTGCAGATGGAGGATTGGCCATGGATGACTTTCATACTCTTAAGGAGAGAGTATTTATGATGAGAACCGACTACCAGCAGTTGTTGACTGACAGGGACTACCTATTGAGGATTGGTGAGATGTATCATGAGGCTCTAAGGGAGCAAGAGTTGGAGGTGGACAGACTTACTCAGGAGTTTGAGAGTACTCGAGGATTCTTGAGAGGCACACAGGTAGCCCTTCAAGAATCAGAGTCTAGATAAGATGAGCCTCATGAGGAGATGTGTCAGAGATCCACTTCATCTGTCTTAGTGGCCACTCAGATATATCATTCAGTCATGTTGCTAGAGGATGTTGGTGATCTAGCATAGGAGCACCAATTGATGGAGGACACTTCCATTGGTGTTCCGAGAGAGGTTGACCTCCATGTGGAGGTTGATCCAGTAGTATGCCCAGGATGTATGATGCAGCATGAGTCTACGGGAGACGACATGAGTATTCCAAAGCATAGGGTTATGAGTGATAGTTCACAGAAATATGTCGAGATATGCAGTCAGTTTCAGATGGATGTATTGGATTGCAAGGAGGATACACACTTAGGGGAGTATGCAGATGTCACTCCTTTACAGCAACACGTAGTTATGAGATCTCACCTTCACTGTTTTAGAAGTTGCATGGTAGATGAGAGATGGAGATTGGTTTACCAGCAGTTGGAGGAGTTACTTCCAGTTGTCCTAGATGAGTGGGGTTCAGTGATGACCATAGGAGAGTATTTATCATGGATACCAATGGAAGAGCTTATGGTCGAACCCTTGGGATTGACCATAGCATGTGATATCTTCCAGCCCTACAGTCAGATACAGAGGTTTATGTTAGCCTCTCCTGACACTTTTATCATAGACAGCAGCATGAGGAGAGATAGACAGTGGCTGAGGACATGGGGATTGGCTAGGCCGAGACCACTCGACATGAGTGTTCTTTCGGCATCCAGTCAGATAGAGGTGGATCGTCATAGGTATCCAGTTGAGATTTGGTGCATGATGGGGAGCATCATAATCCAGGTGATAGCATATGAGCACAGAGGGCTTCTGACAATGATCAGTCTCACACGGGAGCAGTTAGAGGGGTTTGGAAGTGATAAAATTCCAAGTTTTCCATGGGATCCGGATGTTCATTTAGCTAACATGATGTTTTACTACAGGGTGACCCAGGTTGCGCTAAAGAGCCACATATGCCACCATGGGTTGGTTTGGAGTGGGCCTGCAGGTACTTGTCCTATGGAGCGAGACATTTTCTCCCTCTTGATCATCATGATCGGGCATGGAGATGGTTGGGAAGGTACTACTTCCACATAAATGTTCTTACTGTTGGATCATGTTGTCATTGATGTCAATGATTTGATTGATTGATGTCAAGTGATTGATTGATGTCAAAGGATTGATTGATTGATGATTTATGTAATATAATATGTATTGTCCTTGATGAGAATGCATAGATGAAGATGGATCAATGAGTTGTCATTG
>SNQJ01S0179611.1:1530-12962 GCA_010110895.2 Picea sitchensis | reverse complement strand
AACATTTCGGACCCCCCCCCCAACCATTAAAGGTAGAATGGTCGGGGGGGTCCGAAATCCAATCTGAGTAGTAGATCTGAGTGCGCACATCTGAGCCATTTGTATATGCACCTCTGTTATTTCCGATTCTGGACCCCCCCCCCCACCGTTAAAGGTAGAACGGTCAGGGGGTCTGGAAAAACCTGTCAACCATAGATCTGGGTGCCCGCTCTCAGGCCATTCATCTATGTGTTGTTCTTAACTATGAGCGTGAAGGCATATGTGCTCCGAAAAAAATTAGGATACGTGTATATTGTGGGTTTTTCCCAAGCTTTTCCATGTTTTTATCACCAAGGGGTTAGACATCAAACCTTTTAAACCTCAAATACATGGTTCAACATTGATCATCGTGTTGGTTTTATTGAGACAAAGAAAACTATCCTATGTTCCAACCTAATTACCTATGACAATTAGTCTAGATTAAACTGTTGGACTAAGGAATTACTCTATCTTGGGGTTATCTGACCAAGATTAGGAAGTTTGGTCAGATTTATTCACTAACTAACCTAAATCACTTGACTAAGATTAAACAGTTTAGCCAATCTTATTCACTACTCCTATCAACATCAATTTAAAAGAACTTGACCATGTTTGAACAGTATGGACCAAATCATTGTTATTGCATGGGGCTCTATTGAATTTCTTTTATGCCCTCTTTTATTCTTTTTCTTCTTTTCTTTTCTTTTTTTTTTTCTTTTCTTTCTTTTTTCTTTTCTTTCTTTTTCTTTTCTTTTCTCAAATTATTTGCAAAATGGACAATCATTTGACAAACAAAAACACTTAAAGAAATAACATTTTAGTCACCAGTTGATCCTATAAATTATAGGGTTATAACAAGTTCATCTTCAATAGAAATTAAAACAAAAAGAAACATTGGTTGAAAAACAAGTTGAACTGAGAATTTCAAGGGTACATCAAGTACATCTTCAGCAAATGAAAACTTGGAAGAACAACTAAGAGTTAAAATTGCTCAATTTCAGCAGTTGCTTCCAGACTCTGTGAATGAAACAAAATTCTCAAATCGCACAATTGTAGTCTCAAATTCAAAGTTTAGAAAGTTAAATGATTGATGTTGGTCAATTCAAGCAACAAGAACTATAGGTTAATGATCAGTTAAATTAGGCACATGTACACTTTTGTCAGGATGTGGGTTCAATTTTAAGTCAACAATGCATGATTAATGATCTCTTAAAAATATTTTCAGATAAGGAGGTTGAGTTAGCAGGAGTCCAAACAAAGTTATTAGATTTAATATAATTTCAAAATGAGGTTAATTCGTTTTCTCAAAACTCGCCTTGAACTTTTGAGTCAGAAAATTTGAAAGGAGAAATTTCTATAAAAGATTGGAAACATAATTTGGAGGAAGATAAAAGGTTAATTGAATAAGAAATGGAAGCATGTACTTAAACATTAAATTCAACAATTAACATACTGGGAGAAATTGACATGCCTAATGTTCAATTCTCCATGTCTTATCAAGAATTTTTACAAAGAATTCAAAACCTTCCTAAGTAGACACTAGATAATTTCTTAAAAATCCAAAAGACAAGGAGGTGCCTTCCATAAATCCTCTAACAAGAATACACAGAACATGTTCCTGGTACTCAACTAGAGACACGGCCTATAGTATCCTAGACATAGAAAATAACAAAAGGGTTGTCTCAAACACTCAACCCTTCTCAACAGCAATTTGAGTCCCAGCCAATGCAAAAATTTGTTGAAGAAATTATAGAAATATTATCAGGAGAAATATTAAAAGAAAATATTATCCAACCGATAAATAAAAAAAAATCGCATGATAAGAAAGATTTATTTGGAAATGTTCAATAGCAATAAGCTCAGCACCAGGGACAACCTCCTTTAATTCATACTCCAACAGGACCAACACAAATATTTTCCTTACTTCGAAGCTCTCGGCAAGGTATAGATACTCCATACAAAAGCACTCAAACACAAGAGCATGATAGTCTGGTTACTTCATTAGTTATTTCAATGACACCCTTGGACACTATTCCAGGAGTCTCAAATCCAAATTTTTCATATGTTGATTCCTTAACACCAATTGAGGAGGAAGAAATCCCCCCCTACATATTTAGTTAAAAAGAGAGAGCAGTAATAAAAGGCAGAGTTCAAAAGAAAAGGATTGATGAGATAAATGAGTCTCAAGTAAAGAAAAGAATAATTTGGGATGGATTATGGAAGAGTGATCAACAATTTGTAGGAGAATTGGAAAATTCCATTGGATCCTTTGCGTCAGCAAACATTTGGTCAATGAAAATTTTAAAGAAAATCATCAAACAGAAAAATGATGAAATAGTTCATCTTCAATAGAAATTAAAAAAAAAAGAAAAATTTACATCAAGGGTACTGGTTGAAAAACAAGTTGAACTAAGAATTTCAAGGGTACATCAAGTACATCTTCAGCAGATGAAATCTTGGAAGAACAACTGAGATTCAAAATTGTTGAATTTCAGCAATTGCTTCCTGACTCTGTGAATGAAAAAATTCTCAAATCACACAATTGTAGTCTCAAATTCAAAGTTTAGAAAGTGAAATGATTGATGTTGGTCAATTCAAGCAACAAGACCTACAGTTTAATGATCATTTAAATTAGGCACGTGTACACTTTTGTCGGAATGTGGGTTCAATTTTAAGTCAACAACGTATGATTAATGATTTCTTAAAAATCTTTTCAGATAAGAAGGTTGAGTTAGCAGCAGTCCAAACAATGTTATTAGAATTAATATTGTTTCAAAATGAGGTTAATTCATTTTCTCAAAACTCACCTCGGACTTTTGAGTCAGAAAATTTGAAAGGAGAAATTTCTATAAAAGCTTGGAAACATAATTTGGAGGAAGATAAAAGGCTTATTGAATAATAAAGGGAAGCATGTACTTCAACACTAAATTCAACAATTAACATACTGGGAGAAATTGACATGCCTAATGTTCAATTCTCCATGTCTTATCAAGATTTTTTACAAAGAATTCAAAACCTTCCTAAGTAGACACTAGATAATTTCTTAAAAATCCAAAAGACAAGGAGGTGCCTTCCATCAATCCTCCAAGAAGAATAAACAGAACATTTTCCTTGTACTCAACTAGAGACACAGGTTGTAGTATCATAGAAATATAAAATAACAAAAGGGTTGTCTCAAACACTCAACCCTTCTCAACATCAATTCAAGTCCCAACCAATCCAAAAAATTGTTGAATAAATTATATAAATATTATCGGGAGAAATATTAAAAGAAAATATTATCCAACCAATAAATAAAACAAATTCACATGACAAGAGAGATTTATTTGGAAATGTTCAATGGGAACAAGCTCAACACCGGGGACAACCTCCTTTAAGTCATACTCCGATAAGACAAACAAAAATATTTTCCTTACTTCGAAGCTCTCGGCAAGGTATAGATTCTCCATAAAAAATCACTCAAACACAAGAGCATGATAGTCTGGTTACTTCATTAGTTATTTCAATGACACCCTTGGCCACTATTCCAAGAGTCTCAAATCCAAATTTTGTATATGTTGATTCCTTAACACCAATTGAGGAGGAAGAAATCCCCCCCTACATATTTAGTTAAAAAGAGAGAGCAATAATAAAAGGAAAAGTTAAAAAGAAAAGGATTTATGAGATAAATGAGTCTCAAATAAAGAAAAGAATAATTTAGGATGGATCAGGGAAGAGTGATCAAGAATTTGCAGGAGAATTGGAAAATTCCATGGGATCCTTTGCATCAACAAACATTTTGTTAATGAAAATTTTAAAGAAAATCATGAAACAGAAAAATGATGAAATAGTTCATCTTGAATAGAAATTAAAACAAAAATAAACACTAGTTGAAAAACAAGTTAAACTGAGAATTTCAAGGGTACATCAAGTACATCTTCAACAAATGAAAGCTTGGAAGAACAACTGAGAGTTAAAATTTCTCAACTTCAGCAATTACTTCCTAGCTCTGTGAATGGAAAAAATTCTCAAATCACATAATTGTAGTCTCAAATTCAAAGTTTAGAAAGTGAAATGATTGATGTTGGTCAATTCAAGCAACAAGACCTACAGGTTAATGATCAGTTAAATTAGGCACATTTACACTTTTGTCGGGATGTGGGTTCAATTTTAAGTCAACAATGTATGATTAATGATTTCTTAAAAATCTTTTCAGATAAGGAGGTTGAGTTAGTAGCAGTCCAAACAAAATTATTAGAATTAATATTATTTCAATATGAGGTTAATTCATTTTCTCAAAACTCGCCTCGGACGTTTGAGTCAGAAAATTTGAAAGGAGAAATTTCTATAAAATCTTGGAAACATAATTTGGAGGAAGATAAAAGGTTAATTGAATAAGAAAGGGAAGCATGTACTTCAACATTAAATTCAAGAATTAACATACTGGGAGAAATCGACATGCCTAATGTTCAATTCTCCAATGAAACAACCAAGATAGTAGATGTAATTGTTGAAGTACAAAATTATAGGAAAATAAATGAGGATAAAATTCCAAGATTAATAAGGTGAATCTTGATTCCATCGACCAATTTCTGGTTAGACTGCAAAACTATTATATCTTCACGAATCTAATTTCTACCTGGATTAACCAAGATCTACTAGTCGTGGAAGAAAAATCCTTTCATTATGAAATAAGAACTCATCCAGAAGCTTCTAGTTTCATTTCTCGAATGTTGGAGATCTATTCACAATGGAAAGTGAATATGGAAGCTCGTGCATCAAATAAGGGTTCGGTTGAAGGATAATTAAAGAATATTCAATCATATTTCTCCAGGAACTTAACGGTCTCATTCCTATCACTTTTTTTAGTAATTTAGTTAGAACAAAGTTTGAATAGATATTTTCAATATATAATTTCGTAATATTATTTATAGACACTTCCAAGAACCTACAAGTGGTTCGATTTTCAAGAAAAGAGACTTGTACATTGTTGTCAAGACTATTTTTTTGAGAAATGAAAAGCCACTCAATGATTTTGTGACTCATTTACTCGAAGGATTTGTATAGAATTGTTTCTCATGCATTCATCTCGTATTTAATTTTGAAAGTCACGTTCATTTATTCATTTCAATTCACCTATGATTAATGAATCTACTTATGTTTTCACTTTTGTTAAGCAATTTATTATTTTCATTGAGAACATATCAACAATTGAGTTAATAAATGATGTGATATGAATATTGTGGTTAAAATAGTTTCCATTTAAATTCTTATGTGAAGATTGTCTTATTGCAGAGGTTTCTTAATGTCATTTAAATGTGGTGATTTGTTTTCCCTTTTAGACAGTTATCTTTTGTTATTCACATTTTAATTAATCACACTCTCGGGATAGGATATTGTATCTTTAGAATAGATTTAGATTAGTTCTTTCTTTTTCTGCATGCTATATTAGAAGAGCTTCAAATAAAGTCTCCTTTCAAGGAGCAACTTCCCTTTAAGTGGAAATCTGTTATGATCCAAGTACTCAAAATATCAGAATATAACAGAAGTACACACCATGTACATAATGTCAACATGAAGCACAACTCCAAGATAGATAAGTTATACAATAACTCTTTAAATAATAGGGGAACCCCCTCCAGTTAACCAAATACCTTTCATACTTCACAATTCACATGTTAATAATGAATACATGATCTCTTATATATAGCTATTCACGCTTGCACATGAGACCCCTTTATCACTAGGTCGTCCCTATTACATATGTATTTACACATTACATGTACATTTAGGCCCATATATGCCCCCCCCTTAGGGTCATATCATATACATTTAGCCATATATATGCCCCCCTTTGGTCATAACATAATGTTATGATCCAAAATGCTCAAAATATCAAAAAATAATAGAATTACACACCATGTACAGAATGTCAANCAATTCACATGTTAATAATGAATACATGATCTCTTATATATAGCTATTCACGCTTGCACATGAGACCCCTTTATCACTAGGTCGTCCCTATTACATATGTATTTACACATTACATGTACATTTAGGCCCATATATGCCCCCCCTTAGGGTCATATCATATACATTTAGCCATATATATGCCCCCCTTTGGTCATAACATAATGTTATGATCCAAAATGCTCAAAATATCAAAAAATAATAGAATTACACACCATGTACAGAATGTCAACGTGGAGCACAAATCCAAGATAGATAAGTTACACAATAACTCTTTAAAGAATAGGGGAAACCCCTCCAAATAACCAAATACATTTCATACTTCAAAATTCACAGGTCAATAATGAATACATGATCTCTTATATATAGCTATTCACACTTGCACATGAGGCCTCTTTATCACTAGGCCAACCCTATTACATATGTATTTACACAGTACATGTACATTTAGGCCCATATATGCCCCCCCTTGGGGTCATATCATATACATTTAGCCATATATATGGCCCCCTTGGGTCATAACATAGTACCCTCCTTCAAAAATCTTTGTCCTCAAAGCTTTGCATTTAAAGGCTTCACATGTGATGAAACCAAGTAGTATGATTTTTTTATGTTCCTACTTTATTCATTCCATTGTTGATAGAGTAGTTTGGTGATCCCTTGTTGAAGAGTAGTTTGGTGATCCCTTGTTCCAGGAATATTGACAAGTATTCCATCTTCTTCCTTAATAATGCCGATATCGTCCTTCTTGTCTTCCTTGAAATGTTTCTTGGTAATGAGGGTGTCGACACGGCTTCACATTTGATGGTATTTCATCACTCTACACATGCATTTCATCTATATTCTTTTCAATGACAATGGAATCCCCGATCATCTTTTCTTGGTTTTTGATTACTCTAGCTTTCGAGATAATACCATCATATTTGGCATGTACATCCTCTATATGGAGTTCAACTTCTTCAAGTATCTTTTGTTGACCTTCTTGAATCTTGTCTTCTTTCTCCTTTTGAAGCTCTAATTTGATCCCATCTAACAAATTATGACGTCCTTATTCAATTATGGCTTGCATTTCTGACTTTACCTCATCTTTATTTAAGGATTCCTCAACCTTCTTAAAAATTTCCTCTTGTAGTCTTTTGGTAGATTCTTCATCCAAGATTCTTCTTTCTTGTTTATTTTGACAATTCTCCTTTTCTTCTTTCAATCTCTTAACCTCATCCAATAGTTTTTTATTATGGCTTCATAATCTACATATCTCTTCATCTTTCTTTTTCAAATATTCTCTTGATTCATCTTTTTCCCATTTGCCTTTGCTAGTCTTTTCTTGCTTTAGGTTCTTAACCTCCTTAATGAGTGATTCATTCAGGGATATTATCTTAGATAACTCCTCACCCTTATTCTTAATCTCTTCCTTTTCTTATTTTAATTCATCTTGAATTCTATACAACTCCTCCATTTGTGTATCCCTAATCCATTTATCTAAGAAGATTTTTTCAAATTCTTCCCATGTGCAGTGCCATCTAGTATTTTTATCAACACCCATCCACCACTTCCAAGCTTCATCAAAAAAATAATCTCTTTCTTTCCTAGGAGTCATATTATATTCTTTTACCAACCTCAACCATTCCATATGATTGATTTCATATTTAACTTCATCTCCTGTAAATTTAGGTATTTCCATTGATTCTTAATTGAGGTCTAATCCCAACCCTCAAATCACAACCTCAATATGTTAAGGATAAATATCTCAAATAGTTGTAATACTTATTCCAATATTCGCTTATATGTGGTATCTTTCCAATGGATTTTTAATCATCTCAATTAGACATTCCAATCAAAATTTAAGATAGTTTTAAGTGAACATACCTTTGAAACCCTGATTCAGAGTTTGTCCTCCTGGTCGGCCTTAATTATGATGTATCTATGAAATTCCGGACCTTATTAGTCTGAAATTGTGACCTGTAGTACTATGAAATTACTTCTCTTCAATGCCACAGGTATGACCAAAATTTTATGTGCCAAGTGGAAGTTATGGTAGCTTCCCCACACCTTGCTGATTTGTTTCTTTTCTAGGAGAGAGAACATATACAGTGTTCCCCATGCACAATAATTTATATAAAATTATGAACATTGTACCTACAATCATATGTCATGTTTATTGTTCAATGCAACTTGTCTCGCTCAATTTGGATTTTCTATGAAGAAGTCATGGTTGTTTTACCCAGAACACCTGTTTGAGAATAGTAAGCTACCCTATATTGCATAGGGTGTATCTACAAAAGTGGGATGAACCAGACACTGAAATTTTTATCACGGATGCCTCAATAATTTTTGTGAGAATCCTCCAGATTTCAGGGTCTGAAATGTTACATAAAAAAATTTATAGAGAAAATTTTGCGATGACTAAATTCAGGATGATTCCCAAACCCTATCTTACACAGACTATATCTCCGAAAGTATAAGGCCTCAAGAGATGAAATTTTGACTCCACCTACCTTGATCCTTATAATAAATATTCTCCAAGGGTCTCCTTCTGAAACACCATAGAAAAAAAATTATAGCAAAAAGTCCAAGGTGTCTTAGGTGTAGTAGAAAAACCCTAACACCTTGAGTTCTGATACCAAATGTTATGATCCAAATACTCAAAATCTAAATGTTATGTTATGATACAATGATGTTAATAGAGTATAGGTTAGTTTGGTATTCTTACATGGTATTTGTAATACATAATAATTTTCAAGGATTCCTTATTTTTATATTTGGCCATCATGCATCATTGATTTGTTGTAATATATAATTGTTTGATGGCCTAAAACAATACATGCATACATACATATAAGAATTGTCAATTATTTGGAAATATTTTTTGACTAAATTTAGTAAAATAATTTTGGGCTAATCTCAGGGAGAGTCAAATTTTGGGTGTTCAAAACACTAACTATTTTTGTCAACAAAAAAATCATATATTTCATTGGAAGAAATTTTGCAAAACAAGTTGTTGGATAACCCTAAAAAGGTTACAGCAAGGCCCAAATTAGGTTGCAACCATTTTCATAGTCATCATCTCAAAATCAATCATGGACTATGTTATCACTCTGTAATTTTCATTGGTTTTGAAAGGAAAACACAGAGGTAACTTTTCCAAACCACTTTGGGCTAGAAACTAGCCTTTCCAATCAGAGAGGGCTCTCTCATTGAAATTATAACACAGTGGATAGGTCTATAGGTAAAGAAAGAAATTTTATTATGTGGTGGTAGGATTGAGTGAAACACCCATTGGGCATGGATTCATAATAAATATAGGCCAAATCAAAGATTTCAAAATTGATTGATATGAAAAAATGTACTTCATAGGCTAGGTAGCTAGCAATTTATGAGTCATCATAGAAAATAACATATCAATTATAACAGAGCACCAAGAAGTGGATGAGTTCTTTCACAATATCAAAAGAATAAAGTAGGAAAATTGAATGTGAGATAAAGAGAATAAACAATGAATTCTTTATCTATAATCATTCACTCATAATAGAAGAATAGACATAATGATCAACAAAGATATGAAACATTCACAAGGAAAAAGAAACTACAGATTACTAGCACCAGAATCTCTGAGACAAATATTCAATTCCTTCAGCTTCAAATCTTTCATTAACATCAAAAAAATATATACACCAACCAAAGAGTGTTTTTCCTCAAGTCTCCAACCAACCATTTTCTCCTTCTTTCCTTCACAATATATAGAAATATATTTCAATATAAATCAATCAGGTCAAAATAGTTAGGGTTTCACATTCAAGAAGGAGTTACAAACTAACTCATATTTTTTAGGGTTTACTTTTTAACTAATTAAATTAGGCGAAAATACGTAAAAATAGGTTGTAAATATCTCTTAGAATCTCTCGAAACATGACACCTATGCAAAAAATGAGAGAGGTTTTTGTATATGAACCTGTTTTTGATACAGACCTCTTTCATTTTTTTTATATCGATTACCATATGCTCGGAATATGCACTTGAATTTGACTTCAAAAATAGTCAGCTACAAGAAATTTCATAGCAACCATGAAATTTCGCAGCGACTGGTAATTTCACCTTTTCTCCCAAATGGAAAAGTGGCTTAGGCTAATGTTTTTTCATAAAATTAATGACACTATGATGCCTCTCCACAATTGTTTTTGGAAAAACCTTGTTTGTTTTTTTAAATTTATGATGAAAATAACATTTCACAATAACTAGGAAATTTGCTACGAAATCTATGTTTCAACGGTTTCCCTTGTGAACTCTCTCTCTCTCTCTCTCTCTCTCTCTCTCTCTCTCTCTCTCAACATGTGATTGTGTATTTTCCATTTTTGTAGATAGAAGGACATAGGTAATGTTGAGGATGGAAAATAATCACAAAAATGACTAGGATTTCTCCACATGCCTCATAGCTTCATAGCCTCATCAATATTACATTGATAGAAATACCATTGAACCTTGAAACATGATCTTTAGGAGTACAGGACATGACTACAAGACCCAATCAACAACAAAACAATTTTTTTGAGTTTGTAAATTTATACTCACTAACAGACTAAATTAATAATGTGGTTGAAAATTCCATTGTCATGAGAGTCACAAATTAAGTCATTGTGGAACTTGAGACTTGTTCCAAATTTTGTTGAAATTTCATTATTTGTAGAGGTTGAAAAATGTGTAATTTTCTATGTTGGGGTTTGTTGTAACATAATTTAAATTTTTATGCGTTGTGTTTCTAACTGCTAGACCATTATGGCTATAACCGTTCTAGGCCAATGGTTATGTTCTAGGCCATAATAGTTTGATTTGATTTAACTTTATATTTTTGTGTTTAGATTAATTTTAAATTATTGTAATTTTTGTTAAATAACACATTATTATTAAAGTTTGATAAAAAAAATTAATAATAATCTTCTTTTATGTACTATATACTAATAAAATGCTTGCTTGTTTTGGAAAATTAATCATGCGCCTGATCTTATAGATCAACAGTTTAAAATATATTGCACCCCCCGCACATGTTTGACGTTTAACAAAGGGGAAGGGGGGAACGATACTTAACTAAGGTTAAAGGTGAGGTAATGTGTCGCACATATAGAAATTGTGACCCCCAACCCTATGGTTAGCATAACCACACCCAACCCCCCCACAATCAGCACTGGGGTGATGTGTGTCTTGGGTGACATCAACAAGAAAAAAGGTAAAAGGTAAATTTTTTTATTTTAATTTAATTAATCTTCCTCCAATTTTAAGCCGATGTGTGTTCATTTTTAATTTAGAAAGAAGTCAAGGGGAAGATTTTTGTTTTTTTTGGTTTTGCAAAGAATTTGAGCTTCTGGTTAAATTCTCCAACGAGCGCCATTCGTCATTGCCATTTCAACCCGAGTCCTTTCCGAACCAAATTTTTTTATGGGTAATTCAAACTCCCTTAACTCTTTCACTTT
>SNQJ01S0179609.1:0-19510 GCA_010110895.2 Picea sitchensis | reverse complement strand
TTTATTCATATCCTTTGATTAGTTAACAAACTCTATTTTGTAGAACCCTTATAACATAGATAGCAACATAAGTAACCCATTGCATCATTCAATATTACTTCACATCAATCATATACTAAACATATATATACTAATCATGCATAAACATAACATCCATGAACAACCACATCAAACGACACATTCAGACACAAAATTTAATGTAATTCACCCAATCCTTGGGCTACGTACACAACAATTGGCTTCTATATTAATATTCATGCAGTAATCACCTCAGTCCTACACATTGCGCTTACATTAGATATAACATATCATACTATTCAAACCTTCCTAGTCGCTCTATAGTGCAAGCCTCTCTCTTTCCGCAAAACCTCTCCAAAACCTCGAGTAAGGATTCTTTCTCATACACAACCTAATCTCTTACTCTCAGTAGCCTATTCTTCCCCAACCCATTACATATTTATACATAGAGTTAGGGCTCAAAACCCTAATAGGTTATCCCAAAAACCTAATATGTCCTAGCTATTTTCCTTATTTTGCATGCCCAGTTGTTGTTCTTCCTTCTTTTGCATGCCTAAATGTTGTTCTTCCTACTTTTGCACATGCTTTGACTTTTTCTTTGACCCTACAAAATGCTTTCTTTTCTACTTTTTCATGTATTATTCAAATGTTAGTTATTCAAAATGCATGTCCTACAGACCCCCAACACTCACCAGTGGCTTGTCCTGAGCCACTTAATCTAGTTGTGTTGCGCCCTTCCATGCCTCCATGAACTTTTGGAGGGTTTCTCTTGTTGTAGTGACTTCCTTATTTATCTCATATTCTTTCTCCAAAATATCCTCTACTACCTACGTAGTTAGGGTCATGAGCTTCTCCTCATTGTATTGTGTTTCTTTCTTCACCATGCCTTGCGCGGATACCAATGCCCCTATGACCCTAAGTGCTTCATCCTATAGGGGTACCAATCGTTGTACGAGAGTCTTCTACTCTCCCCTTAGTTGTTATATCTCGTTGTATGACTACATGTTCTCCAAGATGGCCGCTATGCACTTAGATGGTGGAAGCGTGATTATATTCCCCATGGCCTTTTGCACCTTCTCATGTGCATTCCTTAATATTTCCTTAACAACCTTCATCTTTGGATCCTCTGCCAACTTTGTCCAAAGATACATGCTTTCTTTGCATAAATTTGTGCACTCCTCATCCAGAATCTTAATGCTTGTTACTAAGGTTATGACTATTATTTCTCTTTTTTTCTTCTCCTTGGGTGGTTTCCCTGGTGTAGTGTGCACTTTGAACTCTCTAATTATGGTGAAGAATCCTTGAATGACTTCACTGCTTTTGGATACATGTTCCTCCAGTGTGGATTCTACCACCATCAACGCCTCTGGAATCTCCTTATATAGTTTCTAGAATGTCTGTTGTATCCTCTCTGTCTATTTCTCAGCCTCATCCTTCTCCTTCAATATCCTCTCTATCTTTTTCTCAGCCTCATCCTTCACCTTCACTATTTTCCTATAATCCTTCTTCAGTTCTTACTTATCGACCATTACCTTAGCCAACCCCTTTGATGTTAACTCTATGTGGAACTATATTTTCTGTGCAATACCTGTCTTTAATCCTTGTAGTGATCCTATGAGAATTTGTGAAATGACTAATTCTAGGTGACTTAGTACTCATGCCTACTCCTATTGCAATTTTATGTAATTTTGAAAGTTATTCCTAAGTGTGTATTGGCTATTCCTAAGTGTAATTGTATTGGTTATTCCTAAGTGTAATTTTGAAAGGGTTTATTGATAAGTCATGTCTTTTAGGTCTTTTGGATTATAAATAGAGGTTATATCGAGTCATTTTGATCACTCATTGAATATAAGTACAGGAGAGTAGTACACACTTATCTAGGAGGATATTCTTGGTTTGTGTTTGGGTCTCTTTGGTCTTGATTTCGTGAAAGAGCATTGTATGACATTGTACATGTTGGAGGAATCTATACTGAGGAAAGTTTGCAGGGTTTTCTCCCCCTCAAGGTTTTCCCTGAGGATATATTTTTTTTTTCTATGGATATCTGTATTTCAATTGTGATCCTTTATCTCTTATGAGAAATCAACAACTCATGCATCTTTGGCGTGGGGAACTCAATTTCATATGGAGAGATCTTCAAAACTCTACATGTTGCTGCTATCTCTACCAAGTAATAAGTGGTGGCCCCTTCTTCCCCAATTGCGCTTGTTATTGGCCCTTCATAAAATCTTCACTCTGATGTTGTCCTTGATGCCTCTCAGATCTGTTGCAATGTCCTTAATTTTTCCTGCACCTTTTGGTGTAGTTCTTCATGTTTTTGTGACGTTTGTTGAGTTACCCCTTCTACAACATCCCTCACTTGATAGTCGATATTTTCGATATCATCGTCTATCAAAGTGTAGATAGTTGGTTCTTTATAGGATTTCATCTTCTTCCTCATAGATTTTTGTTGTCCCATTATCCCAGTCTTTCCTCTTGTCGCTTTCTTCTGGTATTGTCTTCTGCACATCCCTTGCGCCATTTCCTTGTCCATTTCCTTGATCATTTCCTTGGTATTCTTCTTCATTGCCAAGGTCCTTTGTCTATGTTTCATTCGCATGAACCTTCTATCTTGGGTCCCAATCCTGCATAATCAGTTGGATGTCTTCCTATGTGATTTTGTACTTTGTATGAACCCATTACTCTCTCGGTTATTTCTTTGCTTATATGTAGATGTGATGATTAGTTTCCCAGAATCGTGCAATCCATGTGTAAAGTTGTACAAGTTGTGGTGAAATTCGTGCTATATTCTGGATACACCTCCTAATCCTTTCATTGTACAGAAAGAAATAAATGTTGGTGTCTATATATCTTCTCTTGTTTGTCATGTACCATAAGTTCTGATACATAGCGACCAAACACGACTTACCTCTTAGACCCATAAACTGCACATCCTCTGGTTCATTCCACATTGTGAACATAATCAAAATTAATAACCAGGAATAGTGGAATTACATGAGTCTGTCTTATGCTTCCACAAAATCAATGAGACTTTGGTTAAGTGAAAATGGTGCCTAGCTCATCGATACCGATTCTACACACTTCTTAGCCACAACTATCATGCCTACAGGAACTTGGTATTTCCTGAACATTTTGAACAAATTTCACACCACTACTTGCATCACAATTCTTATTGTTGGGTCACATATACTTGGTATGTCCAACTCGTGCACCCCTATGGCTGTGTGAAATTTATCCCTCACGGACTTTGAAAAATACCTATCATTCATTTTTTCTACAAACAACAAGGTGAAATCTTCCCCCTATAACGGTAATCCTGTGATTTGGGAAATGATATATGTGTCTATATAAATTGGCTTGTCCATCCATAAGTAACCACCATGGAAACAGGTTAACAAAATATTGACACATGCATTCACCTCTTGTCTCTTGTTGAAGTGTGTAATGTAAAACATATTTAGTATGCGAGATCGTTTCAACTCTCTGGCCCATACCTTTGGCACATGTATAGTATGTTTCATCACTAGGTCTATTCTAAGTTCCAAGTATTCGCTCGACGCCAGTTCAGGGAAGATTTTTATGTATGTGATATAGTGGTCCACATATTTGAGTTGCAACACCTTACCTAACATACCCTCATCGATGATGACCCCATCTGGGATATTGGGCATCACCAATGGATATTTGGCATCCTTCTTCAACATCATTGGTTCGACATCATCCTTCCTTGGTGAAATGTAGTCCCTAGTAAACCTTTGCTTCGATGATGATGCTCCTGGAGTCTCCTTAACCTCTGGTGTTGTTGTTTCTTCTCTCTTTTGGGATTTCTTTGGTGCGAAATATACTGAATTTGGTGGTGCCATCGCTGTAATCTGGTTACTAGCGATAACTCCTTCAACTTTGTGGTTTTTCTCAAGTTCTACAACACGACACTCAACTCTCTCTTAATTGCATGCAACTCCAACTAAAAATGACCAATGTTTGTCGACCCTCCATGGATTTTGTGCCCCTTTGCCAGTTGTCCCTTTAACTTCATGTCTATATTAATTGTCTAATCCCTTATTACTATTCATTCAATACTTTCTTTAAAGATGCATTAATTCCAAATTCTTTGCTAGATTTTTTCCTCAATTTTCCAAGTTGTCACAATCTCTGTCAGATTTTTCGTTTTATGATGATGTGTCTCTATGTTGTGATGTCATTAAGTCTTTTTAACATCGTTTCCTCTCTATAATGTCGTTTAATGGTCTTTATCTATCCTCATCCACTCAGTTTTTCTGGCTTACTTGTTCGTTTACTACACAGGTTGTGCTTCTGTGCATAATTCACTTATTTTGTGAGGTTTCTTCTATCTTCTCAACACTCTCTCCTTCTGTTCACTTACTCTTGTTGAAACTTGCTTACTTTCTATTGTTTTTTCTTTGTTTTTTTTCTTTTTTTTCCACTTTTTCTTTCTTTTTTATTTTTCCTCCTATAATACACTACCATAGTACATAGGTTCTTATGCAAGTCAAACTAGTGCGTGAACATTCAGCCTTCCCTGTAGAGTTTTGACCGACTTCCATTCACTAGTTCTCCTAAGACTTCACCCTTCAATGTTTCTAGCTACACAACACTTGATTTTGTTACATACTTGATCACGTATGGACCTAACCAATTCATCCTAAACTTCACGGGGTGTTGCATGAACTTGTTGTCGTATACGAACACTAATTCTCCCACTTGAAACATTTTTTGTTTAATATTCCTATAATGTCATGCTTTTCCTCTTGCCTTCTGGACTTGTTGATGTAATCCTGCGACAAACCGGTCTTCCTTGAGCCGTAACAACTGTGACAATATTTCCTCTACTACGCCAGAGTCTCAAAGACCTATAATCAGTGCAACACTCAAACTTGGCATAATAAATTCCATCAGCATTACTGCTTCTTTCCCATATACCAACCTAAAAGGTGTTTGTCCTATAAACTTTTGTGTGTAGTCCCATATGCCCATAATACTGCCAGGATCCTTAAGTACCAATCATCTCTCCCTACATTGCAAATATTTCTCAATGCATTTTCTAAAATCTTATTGAAGTATTCTACTATCCCATTTTCTTGAGGGTGATACAATGTGCTCCTCTGGTGCTGATTTGGAACTCCTCAGGCAATGTTGAAATCCTCTTATTTAGGAAGTGTGTTCCTTGATCACTCAATAGAATGTGTGGGCAGCCAAATCTTGTATTTACATGATCAAATAGAAATCACACAATAGTCTGTGATCGGTGCTTCTTCTTCCCATATGGTTAAATACTTTGTCATTGTTATTATGTACCTTACTCCTGATCTCCTGGCTAGCGAATTGATTGGTCCTACAAAATCTATCACCTATTTTTCAAGAACCTGTAATGTAACCTGTTGATGCAAAGGTATCTCATCCCTTATGGATTTCTTTCTAACCCTTTGAAAAACATCACATGCCTCTCAATATTCCTTAGCATCCTTGTGAAGTGTGGGCCACAAGATCCCTAGGAAAAAAATCTTATGTGCAGTCACTTTACCCATGTATTGTCCTCTTGCAATACCTTCATGTGCTTATGATAGTATCATTGGAATTTCATGCTCTAACACACATCATCTTAATATTCCATCTGCACCTAACTTGTATAATTTCCTTGCAATTAGCTGATAGTATGTCTCCTTAACCACTAACTATTTCTTTTGTGCAACTGTCATGTTCAAGGGAGACATTCCTGTACTTAAGAATTGTACAATGTCTATGAAGTAGGCATCCGCCATTTGAGATGCAAATAAATGTGAATATATTAAACTATCATCTAGGTTCCCTGCATCCTCTCTTGATAGAATGGGTGATAAGTGATATGTTCTTGCATTCAATTTACCTAGCTTAACAATGAATTCAAAGTCGTGCTCTTGGAACAATAACAACCATATGCAAATTCTTCCTCCCAACATTGGTTTGTTCACTAAGTATCTTAGTGCAGAAGGGTTTGTATACATCTTGAAATGAGAACCCAACAAATAATTCCTAAACTTCGACAGTGCATACATCATCACTAATCCCTCCCATTCTGTCTAGTGTAGTTTTTCTATTGTCGACGGTTTCATACTTGCAAATACAATTGGATGGTCTAATTCTCCTCCTCCTGGTTGAGATAATATGGCTCCCAAATCTATGGACGATGCATCCACTAGAACATGAAAGTATGTCTTCCAGTATGGGAATATCAAAATTGTGCAGTCACTAACTTCTACTTTAATGTGTCCAAACCTTTATGGCAGTCCTCATTCCATTGGAATTTAGCTTCATTCTTCAACAACTTCTCCATGGTTGTTGTAATCTGTGCATATCCCTTAATAAACTTCATGTTGTATCTTGTATGTCCAAAGGTTTCTCTTAACTATCTTACTCATGAAGGTTGTTGTAAGTAAAAAATTACTACAATCTTGGCAGGATCCACTAGTAACCCTTGCTTACATACCACATGGCCTAACAAAATTCCAAAAGGCACACAAAAAATGCATTTATTCAAGTTCAATGAAATATGACATTGTCTACACCTATCCAACATTAAGCTTAGTACTTCTATGTGATTATTCAAGAGACTAAACACAATCCAATCATCTAAATAAACTTCAAGGAACTTATGAATAAATTCTTTAAAGGTTGTGACCACTACTCTTGAGAAAATTGCAGGTGCATTCTTCATCCCAAAAATCATCACTGTGTATTGTTAGTTTCCCCACTCTATTTCAAACGTAGTCTTATATATATATATATATTCCTGCACAATATTTATCTAGTGATATCCTAAGAATCCATCCATGAAGGAATATGCCTCCTCCCCCCCTCCATTCTCTAACACTTCATCTGTAAAGGGTGTTATAAATGGATCATGCAGACATGCATCATTTAGATTTCTTAGGTCTACAAAAATTATGATTCCCCCTTTTTTCTTATCTTGTACTACCATTGGACATATCCATTGTGATTCCATCACTAGTTCAATAAATCTTGCTTCTAACATTATGTCTATCTCTGCCTTCACATTTTCTTTATACTTCAGATTTATTCTATAGGGTCTTTGTCTTACTATCTTAGCATATGGTTTCAAAGGGATCTTCATTTATCCTAGCTCATCATTTATCCCTTTCATTTCTGCGAATGTGATTGGAAATAGATCCTGATGCTTGCACAATAAGTCTGCAATTTTTTCCATAGTTTCATCATTCCACTAGTCTCCTATCTGCACAAACTTTGGATTCTCTTTGGTCCCAATATTTACCTTACATATCATTAGTGGTTGTGCATACACAACATATTAAACATTTGGATATTCGACTTCATATTTCCCCTCAGTTTCAGGTATTTGTATATTTCTTGGATTTTCCTCATCCCGATCTTCTTGAGACACATTATAGAATTCCAGTAATTCATGAACTTTCATAGAAGTTCTATGTGCACTACAAATAGGTACTACATCCATCAACCCTTCTTCTGAAAAAACCTTGGTTCTAATGTCCTGTAAAGTTGCATCTACCAACAGGGATTCATCTTCAAAAGTAAATATTACCTTAAACCTTTGTGTTAGCTCGTCCCAATCTATGGTTTCTCTGTGCATTTCTAGTTCCAAGTACCAGTTCTTGGGGATCGTATCCAATGTATGTATGAACTTATGCGTCAATTCATTCTTCGATATCAAACTCCATATCTTTATGCATTGTGCAATATGATCTATTGGGTTACTTACTCCTATATATTTCTACACAGTATGCTCAACCTCGCTACCAAATCTAACTTGCATTAATATTTTACACTACGACCAATCTTCTATTCCTTCTTTATGTGAATCCCACCATCTAGCTAGAGTGGCTTTCAAAACAACATCTAATTCCAACAATATTTGTTGTCCATGTATCTGCAACTCAAGAACCTTTAAAAAAGAACTTATATTAGTCAAACCATCATACTTGGGTGGGTCGCATAACTCCATTCCAATCCAATGAAACAATCGAGTAATGCCAACACATCGTCTGGTTGATACTTCATGCATCCTTTGTTTCCAATGTTACAATCCTTCCTCTGAGTCTAACACACATGAGCTAATTCTTCTCCAACTTAGGTTTCCATCTACAGTCAAGTTAATGTAGTCATCCATTCACACATTCATATTATATAGGTTATTAATTTTGTTCCCTTTAGTTGGTTTGATATACCTCTTTCCTTCTATCGGATCCAACAATGTAGTGACCTTCAAGTCCCCTACTTCAAAGATCATTTCCATTTTTCTTAGATTAATAATTGTTTAATTTTCAAAGGCCTATTCAAGCCCCATTAGTGCTAGGTATGGTTGACTATTATCCACAATCTCAATGACTTTGAAATATGCTACACTACCCACTTCGTCCATATTCATAGGTACCCTTAACAACTGATCAATTGGTACTATTTTGTGTTGGTTCACCAATATTAATTGGACGGGATACCAAATCAAATTTGAATTCCCCATCATTTTGAATGTCATAATCCCCAATCTTCACACTTAATCTAAACTCACCCTTCATCATCTTTTTGCACAGAACTTGGTGCACTACCCTTTGCACAGTATGGAATTCCCTTTCTTGTGCGTAATGGTCAATCATTCCATGTAATGCATTCAATGCAGTTTCATCTTTCATCAATGCTAAACAAATTTTCAAAAATTATTTCAAAGGAATATCATGTTCAAGGGGCCTTTCTAGGGTATTACAATCATAGAGAAAAGGCATGTCAACTACAAGGGTTGCACATGATGTTGATGCTATCCAATCCAATCCTATTATCTCCTTCCTTGTCTATTAATATGTCTCTTTTTCTTGTTGTGGGTCAAATGTCGGCATAGGTCCTACTGATTTCCTTACCCATTTATCACTCTACCTCCCTCTGTTTGTCGCATCAACTCCTGTCTTAGCTCCTCCACGTGTGACAACTATTATTTTGGGTCCTTCGTCACGTATCTCTGTTGATATATTATGTACGTTCTGATTCATGTTATAGTTATGATTCCCTCTTACCTGCCATTTCACAAGTAATTGAGGACAATCTTATATCGCATGATCCAGTTCTCCACAATATGTGCAGGTTATACAAGGATTCGACTAGTCACAAGTTAAGTGTCCCAATTGATTACAATTGTATCATATTATTGGGCCTCTACCTCCTCTTCCAAAACTTCCTCTACCTCAGCCTCTGCTAAACCCTCCTGGTCTTTTGGGATTAAATCCTCTTTGATTATTATACTGCGGACCACCTCCTTCTATCGCAACATTTTCCTCCTCAATTATATACATATATGAAGTGCTCTCTCCCATCATATCGGATGCATGACAACCCTTCTCTTCATTCTCTATTGACTTGCAAAAGTTATAAAATAAGGTCTAAGGCACACTCTGGTATTTCTGCAGCAATGGAAAATTAGGTGGATGATGTCCCCATGTCTTACATATTTTGTAGTACCCCCCTCTTGGTAATGGGTTTGGTGCTCTAGTTTCCAAATACTGCGCAAAATCTAGGCATTCATACTTATGGTGGCCTTGAGTCCTACACTTGCTACACCAGACTTGTTCCCACTTCTCCTTTCCTGTCATCAGTTTTGCTAGTTGGCTTGTCAAGGAAGCTAAATTTGTATGAACTTGATCCATCCCCCCACCATCTCCTACATGAGACACCTTTAGCTTCATTGAAATCTCCAAAGCTTCAGGCTACGATGCAACATTCTATTGTATCAACGGGAAATGAATGTGTGGCAATATCCTGTAATAAATCGTTCTCTTTGTTGTTGATCAAGAATTTGAAATGTCAATCTACCCATCAAATCCTTAAATATTTGATCATAGTCCCACATTGACTCAGTCTACACTTGTTTGATTTCCTTCAATTCTTTTATTTTCTATGACTCAGACTTCGACTTCTTAAAATCTTTCAATAATGCTTGTCGAATTTCTACTAGTGTCCTTACTTGACTTGTTGGTGTGGTACTCTATAGTTTCATGTACCATACTAACACACAACCTATAAAATTGTTTCCAACTACACAATATTTGTGGCCTCATCCTAGATATTATTCTCAGCCCAAATTGTCTCACATACAAATAGATGTTGTTCTGGGTCCTCCGACCCAGCTCCTTGGAAATCAGAAATTCTCAATGTATTGTATAACCCTGCCATGGTGTTTTGTGTAGTACCACTCCTTGGTGATGTTGGATGACTACAAATTGATGTATTTATTCTACTTCTTTGGATACTATTGTTTTTTCTTCCTCTGGTAGCTATAAGTGCTTCAAAAAATACTCAAATGTTATCTCAGATCTAGGTGACACACATGGGGTCATGGAATCGACACAGAATCTAGCCTTAGTAGGACTTAATGTCTCTTCTATTATAGGAATGAACTGAGAATCATCTTCCTCTCCTTCTGTGTGTGGTATTTCTACGATCTAGACTATTGTGTAGGGTACTCTCCTCTCATACTCCCTACATGGCTCTCCTTCCCTAGCCCCAGTCTTCAATCTTGTGTACCTTCTTCCACTGAGAAGTACCCCAAATTCTTCTTCTTATACTAGTACACCTTCCTCATTTTTCTGCATCCTTAGTACCTCCCTTCCTTAGTCATTTTTTTCTTCATTCCTTCCTACCTTCAGACTATCCTCTAGTTCCTCTATATGTGTGAAGCACCTTAGTAGTCAGATTCCATCGTCATTAAACATTTGTCACAAAAAAAATTCTTTGTCCAGGTACCTAATGCATTCATAAACCTTCTTTGTGGACCCTTGAAGAAATCTCTTTCTACAACACTATATGACTAGGAAAAATTTAGTAATATAACCCCCTAGTATATTATTCAACCAAAAATTGACTACGCGAGAAGTAGTATTACTTACATAATTCAATTGTCTTACTAACTCAAGGGTCCAATCCCTCGGCACTACATTATGGTATCTTTGGGTATTCTCCACTAATTTTTCTAACCATTTAGTCAAAATAATCATAAATTCGCCAAAGAAAATCTCATGTAGCTCTCTGAACACATATCTTTGCAACCATTGTTCATCACTCATCTAAGGGTTTCTATTCTCTCCTAGGGAAAATTCTCTCTCCTTCCTTTCCATCCATTCAATGTTCTCTTTCTTAGTCATCCTCCAAAACATTCCCTCAATTACACATTCCAAATCCTAGCAATAGAACCATTTGTTTGTGCGCGGTTGTAAGAACCTAGGTTCAGTTTATTCAACCAACAAAACCCTTTATATACTAGACCTTTCGACATCACTTGCATGAAAGTGAAGTCTCACCTGAGGCATCTATTGGGGCTACATGAACCAAGTTTATGTAGGGATGAGGGGATGTAAAGCTATCATCATATCCATTACTATTTATCCACCCTATGTGCAATATATGTATTCATATGTTTTGATTAGTTAACAAACTCTATTGTGTAGAACCCTTATAACATATATTTCCACATAAGTAACCCATTGTATCATTCATTATTATTGCACATCAATCATATAGTAAACGGATCTATACTAATCATGCATAAACAAAACATCTATGAACAACCACATCAAAGGACACATTCAAACACAATATTTAATGTGGTTCACCCAATCCTTGGGGTACATCCAAAATGGATGGATTCTATATTAATATTCAAGCAGTAATCACATTATTCCTATGCACTGTACTTATAATAGATATAACATATCATACTATCTAGACTTTCCTAGCCGTTATGCAATGCAAGCCTCTCTCTCTCTACAAAACCCCTCCAAAACCTCCAGTAAGGATTCTCACTCATATGAAACCTAATCTCTTACTCTCAACAACCTATTCTTCCCCAACCCATTACATATTTATACATAGAGTTAGGGCTCAAAACCCTAATAGTTTATCCCAAAACACTAATATGTCCTAGTTGTTTTCCTTCTTTTTCACCAACATGTTGCTTTTCCTTCTTTTTCACCAACATCCCTAAATGTTGTTCTTCCTTCTTTTGCATGCCTAACTGTTGTTCTTCTTACTTTTGCGCATAGTTTGAATTCTTCTTTGACCCCACAAACTACTCCCTTTTCTTCTTTTTTGCATGCTCTTCAAATCTTAGTTATTCAAAATGCCTGTCCAATAGTAGGCATGTAAAGGATTTTTATATTCCTGTCATTGTAGTGCCTATGAGATAATATTGATGTGAACAGAATCTTTGACTAATATTTTTGGGTGCATATATGCATTTTCATTTCATATTATTTTATCTCTTGCATTCCATACATGATGGCACCTCTTGTCATCTATGCTAAACTGAATTGATTATAAATGCATAGTGTAAATCAATGCAAGTCGTTGTTGTCAATCCTAAAGAAAGTTGACATCGTGGTCTGCTTGGATGGGTGTTTTGTTCTTTTTTTTTCTCTACTACTAAATGTGTAGAACAAAATATCAAAGCTTTATAATCATCATTAGTAATCGATGTTGCTCTAGAATATGATTCAAACACTAGATCACTAGTATTTAAATTTTCACCTAAATTTTTATATAATATAGAGTTTTTGTTAAAATTTAGCATTAGCATTTTCATTTTCAATACCATATATAAGATGTCTCAATATGAATTTCAAATAAATTAACATATTTATTTATCCTTAAAATGATTGCGCCACGTCAAGGAAATCAATTATATTGTGTTTTTATTTTGGAAATAGGATGGAGAGTGGTGATACATTTAATGATAACAATGTCTTGTTTAAATTTCCACCATCCAATAATTTAACTATTTAATTATTAATAAGATTTTTTGTTTGATTATTACATAAACATATATACTTGTTATAAATTTTGTGATAACATATATACTTGTTATAAATTTTATGATAACATTACTCATAGTAATCATCAATTTCTCTCATGTTTTATACATGCAGATAGTGAAATTTTTTTAAGAGAGTTCATTTTTATTTTTATTTCATTTTAAATACTATACATAAGATGTCCAAATAAGATTTTCAAATCAATTAACATGATTATTTATCCTTCAAATGATTAAAGCATGTCAAGGAAATCAAGTACATTACATTTTTATTTTATAAATAGGATAGAGGGTGGTGATAAGTTATTCAATAATAGCAACGTCTTCTTTAAATCTCCACCATATAATGAGAATTCTTGTTTGATTCTTATTGAAATAGATGTACTTGTTATAAAATTTCTGATAACATTATTTATAATAATCATAAATTCTCTCATGTTTTAGACATGTATATGGTGAAGAGTTCTTAAGAGAGTTCCCATACATAACATGTTCAAATAAGAATTTCAAATCAATTAACATATTAATTTATGCTTAAAATAATTGCACCACTTCAAGAAAATCAGGTACATTACATTTTTAATTTAGAAATAGGATGGACAGTGGTGATACATTCAATAATAATAGTGTCTTATTTAAATTTCTATGATACAATAATATAATTGTTTGATTAATAATGAGAATTGTTGTTTGATTGTTATTGAAACATATATACTCGTTATAAATTTTCTGATATCATTACTGATAGTAATCATAAATTATCTCATGTTTTAGACATGCAAATGGTGAAGAATTCTTAAGAGTTAAATTTTAGTGCATCCACATTGCTTATTAGGTGTTTCCATCCACACCAATACCTGAACACCCTTCTGCTTTGCTCATCAATTCCAATTATTGTCTTGTTGAAGTTATTTTCCATTTATAGGGAAGGCATTTTCGATTTGTATGTATAAGGATAAGAGAGGCTTTAATGTTTGGATGAACCCTTCAAATCTTAGGTACTACTCAATTCATACATATCTTATATTAGTAATAATAGACAATTTTAGTTTTTTTAAGTTTTTATAATTTGTGTCGTGTTTATGTAAGATCATTTTGTCATAGAAATCAGATTGTGATAAAAAAAAAAATAGTTTTGTCCATTTTTTCAAAATCATTTTTAAAAAAATTATGGAATTGGTTTATTATGAAAATTGAGTAAATATTAAATCTAATTTCTACAAAATAGGGGCAGGTCCACGACGTTGATGGATAAAAAAGTGGCAATGGTGTGAGCATGAATGCGCTTCTTGATGTGACAGGTTCGAAAAACCCCAAACTGTCACTCATTATGCCACATAGGCTCGTTGACAAGAATGTGTTCATGTTCCTAGGAACATGTACACACTCTTGTTGGGCCCATATATTTTCTCATTCTTCCATTACCTTTTATCTTTTGAAAACCTTAACCTACCATCCTTGAACCAAAATATATCATAAACTATTAATTTTTGTTGCCATTATAGTTTGTTAAAAATTACTTGTGATTGATTTAATTTAGTAGTTTTTCTATGATGAATTGTGATTAATTATCTAAGTTGCATATATATATTTGATGAATACGTGTTAATAGTAAGATTGTTGATGGGATATGAATGATGTCTTTTACTTTTTATGAAGTTTTGTGTCAATTGTAGAATGACGAAATTAATTTATTTCATCAATAAAAAGAGCAACAATACTTATGAGCATAAGTTATAAATTAAATAAACAAATAGGATATGGATTCTTTCATAATCCACAACTCATTACAAACTCATGAAATTTGTCAAATCTCACAAGCCAAGTGGCTATCATTCAGTAGTTGATAAGTTGAACTTGACCCACCATTTCAATCGATTAAGAAGGAAGATGGGATTGATAATTTGCGTCTCCAATGGCACACTTGTTTTTGCTATTCAAAAAGGATGATGGACTCAATAAATTGTGTCTTCATCAACCCACTAGAATAAAAGTTAAGGACCATGAGAATAAAAGTTAAGGACCATGAGGAGTTGATGATTCATGGGGGAAATTGGTTCATGAGACTCTTGGAGTCAGCTAACATTCTTGGAGTCAGCTAACATTCATCTTGAGAGATCCAAAAGCTCCCTAGTGTATATGTATTCATCTTGTAGTAAGATTTTGGTTAATGATCCCTCAAGTTTTCCAATGTCAATGAGTGAATTAATCGAACCAATTGTGACCATCCAATGCAAAATTCAGAGGAATATTGACCATTGATATTCTAAATCAATATTTTCCTAATCCCAGCTTTATGAGTGTCCATGTCATTTGGCAGATTGCCACCTCATGTTGCCACATGATCTACCACGTGGACTTCAATAATACCACCTCATCCACCATGTGAACCATGTGATATGAGACATCATCAAATCAACCTTGTATTGACACATCATATTTGACACGTCATCCATCATGTCATCTCGTACGACCTTCTTAAGATAATCAGTTGTCAAGGGAATTCGGTGACAGAATGGGAAATGTAAAAATGCATTGATGTTGATGAAGTTCATCAATTATCAACAAGGTATGTTCTATTTTGTGAAAAAACGATAAGGCAAGTATCCAAGTCGAATGTCGATGCTCCATCATCATTGGTCCTTTGAATTTCCAAAATAGGTCTTCCATGCACAAAATATTATTTCAATGGCCGAAACCCTTTGAAAGTGAGATCAAATCTGGACCATCTATCCTATACCATTGGTCAATCATGGTCATTGAAATTTTGAACGCGAGACTAATTGCTTACATTTTCTTAATGAAAAAAATTGTGCTCACACCCAATTATATCACCCTATGATGGCTAATTGAACTACACCATGTCATACATAGCACTCCCAATCGACACGCTAGATGACAACTCACGCACCACGTCACTGTACGAATACAGATGTTGGACACGTCACTTCTTGAAAAACATGCTACATGGAAACAAATAGAAGGGGTTTTGACACGATATTTCATTGGGATCAACAATAAACGATAATACAAAATAAACTTAAATAGAAACAACTTCAATCCCCGAACCCCAACGCAAAACTTCAATGCGCGCCAAACCTTGATAACTTTAAAATTATCGATGAACTGCAAGAGCAAATTCCTTGCACCCTAATTTGACATAACTCAATAATGTTGAGCATGGAAAGCAGGTGTGCATTCAAACCTTCAGGATTTGCAAAGATTCCACTATAATTGATTATTGTAATTGCCATATTTGATTGATAGGAGGTAGGATATATGAGCACAAATGTTTCCTTAGCTTATGCATTCTTTTCATTGAGAAACTCAGAGAATTAGCATAGCAAAGATCATCTCAAAACTAGATGTTGTGCATAGTAGAACTCGTTTATTTATAAATTCCAAGTGTTGTGGCTAGAATTATTTATAAATTCCAAGTGTTGTGGCTAGAATCAGTAAGTGATGAAGTTAGTTTTTGTTTTCTTATCCAAGTATGCATTTTAATTTGATAATTGTTGTGTTTCTCGTACAAGTGCGAATAATTTGAGATCTTAACAATGTTGTTTATGTATAGGTAATGTTGCCCCATAGACCTACCACTCAATAGTCCCTGAAAATTCCCAAGGAAAAGAACATACTGATAGGAAAAGCTTTGAGTCCAGTGGTTGTAGAAAAGACATAGCCTATGTCCAAGGTAGAACCTATAATTTGGCTCTAACAAAAGAAGGTTTTTAACCAACCATCATTTTATAAAGACATGGATTCAAGTACCGCGTACAGGGTACTTTTTCCCTCCTGGAATGATTTATTCAATAATATCAATCACTTAGATTTCCTATAATTCATGCCTCACAGTAATCTGAAGATTTGACCCTTGGATTACCAAGTATTCTTGAACATCAAATGTTCCTTATTTCACATGGTAGCCTCTAGGTCTCCTATATTGCCTTGTGTATAGGCCTTAGAATGGATAATCATTCACATAGACGTTGCCAATTGCATGATTAGTGATGAACAAGGGAAATGTGTGGGAGTCTTCCTACCAATAGAACTGAACAAGTATTATAAGCTCATGGAACTGGAGGTTAGGTTAAATATTGATTTTGTAGTGGCGTTATATGAGAAACATGACACCAAAAAACTATTGGCATCCTGGTGGAAAAAAGATAGGAAATATATAAACAGGATTGGAAGATGGTATGGCACCACTAACATGAGAGAACCCTATATTTACTTAATGGCATTGATCTTTCTATTGTATGGGGAAAAAGATTGCTCTATATTCTTTGAAGATTGGATGTGTCTAGCTTACACTATGGTGATATCATGAAGTTTTTTCAAGTGGAGAGCTATCGTCTCCAAGCAACTAAGAACTAGAATAGAGCAAGCCCAAAACCCAAAGCTTGGAGTTGTACCCTCCTTTTATATGCCTTCTTATTTTCTTGATGTAATATGTGCCAAAAATGTCTTTACAGGGATCGACCTGAGTTGGCATGTGTTGGATCTCCATGTTCATGTATATTTTAGTGTCTTGTGGGAAAACAAATACAAGAAAGCTTATGTTATGATATGTGACGATTTCCTAGGCAGACTATAATCTATCATCTTAAAACAAGAATTCCCATGGCTTTTGAAGCTGACCAAAAACATAATTTCCCTGATCGAAAATTGGTCTTCGAGGAAAAATATACTTATCTCATAATATATGGAGCCACTAGAGCTCCATAATTGTTTCTATCTTGTGTGCCAGACCGATTGGTTTTGGGGAAAATTTGTTATCAAACCATTTTTTGGGGTTTTATTGCTTCATTGGTTAAAGACAAGAAGGGGGATTTGATCACTTATGGTTTCCAATTAGGGTTCTATTTTGTAAAATATACTACACAGGTTAAAAAAGAGGGACTAAATCACTTATAATATAGGTTCCCGATTAGAAATTACTACAGGCATGATCCAAAGGATTTCTTGTTGGGAAAGTACTGGCCATATGCTCATGATAAATTTGAGGATGAAGATTTCACTGAAAATGCACAGAACTAGGATAAAGTACTTCAAAGGAAATCCATCTTGGATTTGACTCTATTTAAGTCTATGATCATGGATGAATAGGTGGATCTTATTAATCAAATAGAAGAAGAATCCATATGAATACAGGAGGAGAGGCAAAGGGAAGAAGAAAGAGTCAAAATAGAAGTTGAAATAATAGTTCATGAAACTGAGAAAAATAGAGCAATTGAGGAGTTAGGAAAACAATGGGAAACTAAAGAAGAATTAAATAGGGTAGAGGGTAAAAAAATTCCAAAACAAGAAATAACATCAGAAGGAGTTAACACTCATCCATAGCTGAGCATAAAGAAGGTACATGAAGGACAACTGAAACCAATAGTAGCATCAGAGGTCTTGACATAGGTACCATTCATAACAATCTTGGCCCCTACTATTATAGATATCGATGATAATGAAAATGATGATGTTGACACCTTAGTAGTTCCAATTGTAAATGATTCCAACACATATGTGTAAGGAGGACCTCTACCTGAGGAGCCACAACCAAAAGAGTCATTAGTGGCAACAAGCACAACTAACAATGTCACAAATCAACATGAATTGGGGTAATAGTCACCCAAATAAGACAAGGATAAAGAAGATGAATATGGAAGTGAAAGTGAAGAACATAGTTCATAAGATACAACCCTTGGGAAAGAGGATAATGAAGTAAATCAAGGCCATGGGGGACAACTTGGAGAAGTTGCAGGAAAAGAGGATGAGTAGCAGGTATCGAGTTCTTCCCCATCAAATGAAGAAGAAATGAAATACCCATTGAAAAATTACTTTCCTAAGGGGTGATACCACCATAGGAACCAAAATAAAGTTCCCCATCAAACAATGCATCCCCTAAGCATATGATTCAGATATCCATAGAAGCAAGGGCAGGCTAAACTAGCACAACAGATCTCCCTCCTAGATAGATAAGGAACAACCATTGGATCAAGTGGAAAAGGAGATAAGTGGTCAAACATAATAAAACAAAAAAGGGCAAGGCACCCATCCTAGAACACTTCCATACACCAGGAAGCATATGAAATATGTTGACTTGGGGTGATCAACATATATTAGAACTAGTGGATGAGGTAGTATACATTGGCGATATAGCCTATCACCAGAAGAGGAAATTAGTTGTAAAGAGGACCAGTAGAAAGAGAAATATCACCTTGGATAGTGCTATGGTCATTACTACTGAGGAGACTTTATTAGACACTAAGAAAGATAAAGTAAGCAATTTGTTGGGGGAAGGGATGGCCATATCTCATGCCACCTTTGAGAGAGAGAAGGAAGATGAAATGGAGGCCGATGCCATGAAAAGAGAGATTAAACACCTCAGGCACTGGTTTGAGTATTATGGTGATGCCACACAAGTAGTGATGCTCCTAAGGGATGAATTCTTGGAAGAGTATAGAAGGTACAAGCTAAGCAAAGATATTTTCATGGACAAGTCTATAAGTTACCAAGAAGAAACTTTTATATGTCTCATCGCACATAAGGATATGTTGATATCAGTGGAATGGGCACACAAGGCCCTATCCAAAATTGAATACATTAAGGACATCCAAAATGGTCGAGGAGGAGAAGAGCATGGCATCAGGATGATCA
>SNQJ01S0179608.1:0-19510 GCA_010110895.2 Picea sitchensis | reverse complement strand
AACATCTCCTTTTAAGTTCTAAATCCCTGTTGAGAAATATTGATAAAATCGATTCTCGAAGATGAACCCGCCGCTCCAGAAACAGAATCATTTCGTAAGAAACCATTTCAGGTTGTCAGCAACGGGAATGGCGGTAAAATGACATTCCGTGGCATTCTCGTTTCTCGGAACTACCCCGTTACGCTTCTGGTAACATCGTTGAAATATAGAAAATGGCTAAGACAAAGATAGAATTTCTAGAATTGAAGAGAAGATCTTAAGACTTTGTAAGATCTTAAGAGAAAATGGCTAATTACCATAACATTCAAAGATCAACATAATAGTATGCCTTAATTATATTATTTTTCTAGGTTATACTGTTTGCCTTTAATTACCGTAACATTAAAAAAAAAATCAACCTAATAGTATTTTATTATTTTTTTCTAGATTATATTGCAGTATTTTCTCTTATTTGGAGGATGGTATTAAAAATTCAACATGCCATTTCCAAGAATTGGATAGCCATCATCCCTCCCAACCACCTCAACTAAACCAAATTAACAAAATAAAATTTCACTATATAAAGAAAACATCTAGTGCACCCCTTTCTCTTATATGGACTCCAAGAGTCACTTGTGCGAAACATCGTGTCACTTTGGTGTGTCGTTCCCCTTCACGATCCCACACTCAATCAATCCTCGTGCCCATATGTGAACCCAGTGCAACCATCCAAGCCTTTTTCTCCCATCAACTGTTCATTTCTTGGATCGACGTGCCCCATCCTTGGGGGCATGCCCCTTTCCTTATGTTCTCTTCATGTCGATCATCATGACTCCTTGTGGGTTTGATGATGGGGTCGTGCAACCTCTCCGGCATGCCCATGTTGCCAAGGGCTCGTGAATCCACTCCTTGGGCATGCTCCCAGGTTTCCCCACCACAACCCAACTATATGTCAATCATTCTAAGGAAGGTAAGGTCTATGCCCCTTTAATGCGACATGACACCATCATGCTCCCAAGGTGCTCCTACCCACACCCAAATGTCTTTTTTCATCCAACCGATCGCTTCCTTCCTTGTGTTCTTTGTCTCTTCCGTCGTCGAATTTGCCCAAGGAGCACACCTTCTCAGTGGGTGTCATCGAAGACCTTACAATATGGATATCAAAATAAAAATAAATATATTTTTATAAAGAAAGAGGTTTTTCTATATAAAATGAATTATTTGTAATGGATTGATAGTTATCTTGTTTTTTAGTTCAATTCCTTATCAATTGGTATTACATTGGTTTTTTTTATTCCCCATTGATCTATGGTCATAATTTTTTTTTCTTGAAATAAGTAGATGAGATGATTTTGTGACCAAACATTTCCAATACATTATACACAATCTAGAAATAAACACAAAATCACAAATAATTATATCAGAAGACACTTCAACCTATAGATTATTTGACATCAATTGTTTAAATCAACGAGGATATGGGGAAACAATATTCAAGGAATACCTCAGGCTCCACAACTCCAATGGAGGAATAGCCCCAAGCAAAGGTGGCGCAAGGGGATTAATGATTATGTGCATAATGAAAAAACAATGTCTCCTGAGCCCAAGGAAGGTGAAATTGTAAGCACTTGTCAAGTTGTTTTTGGTCAAGACCTTTAGCTTGGAAATTGTGTGGGGGAGTTCATGAAGTTGATGGAGTAAAAGGTGGTAGTGGGGTGAAAATGAAAACACATGTGTAGGATCACATTCATGTTACTATATAAACACGCAGATTTTTAATCCTACAACTTCAATACTCACTGAACTCCCACACACACTTTCCAACTCGGATGATTTATGAACATGTTCATGAATGCCCGCGTTCTTAAAAAAAATTGAAATGAAAATAATATGTGCGCACTTTAGGAACACGTGCGTGTTGTTAGGAAGAGTAACATACACATGTTCTCTTAAGAACAAATCTCTCTCTCTCTCTCTCTCTCTCTCTCTCTCTCTCTCTCTCTCTTCCCCACTCTCCCTCCCTCCCTCTATCTTCTTCCCTCTCGCTCTCTCCAACTCGTTATCTCCCCCCCTCTCTCTCTTCCCTTGTTCCCCTCTCTTATTTTCTACCTCTTCCCTTCTCTCTCTCGCCTATCATTTCCCCATATCTCTCCCTCTCTCTCTCTCTCTACCCCATTCACTCTCTATATCTTCTCTCCACCTTCTTCCCTCTCTCACCTTCCACCGACCTGGTTCAATAACAATGTTCATGTAGCTTTTCTATATCTATGATGACAATCATAGACTAGACTGGGGACTTTCCATAGTTAGTCAACATGTGGAGGGACAAACCTTAGGAATGGAAACCAAAGGAGCATGTTGATCCTTGAAACCACCTACCTTCCCCCATATCAAGAATCTAGAATATATTTGTAGGAGAACTGTATTGAATCGTACCGAATGTATTCACATTCAGATCATATTACAATTTTTTTGTATTTTTTTCATGATTCGAGAAAATTTGGTAATTATGGTTTCTGATCAAGGTTGCGGGTATTTCTATAGACATTTTTTCTTAGATTTACATTCTTTATGAAAATATGTAAATATACTTTTATTTCATAAATCAATTTGATGTTTGGCTTGACCATGAACTTAAAAATAAATTATTATTATTATTGTTATAAAATGAAATCAAATTTTTTAAAAATATAAAAAAAACTAACCACCACAACTATAACTAGAATGTCGCCACAACTATAACTACAATGTGAATGAAATAAAAAACTATATGAATTCACAAGAGTTAAAGAACATCAACGATATTGGTTTCAAATAATAGATGATTAGATATCTTGTCCATGAGATATGGGGCAATCCTTATCTCCATTGAATAATCTATCCTTTGTACCATCCTCTACACATAGAGCAGACTCAACGACAAAGTCAATGGTTGACTTTACTTCATATATATAGGTTGGATAGAGTTAAGAGCTGAATGAGATATGCACTAAAAATAGTGAAACTCGCAATCGCATCCTATTAGCATGATAAAATTCTTCCCCATTATTATAAAAGTTTTACCTCAAATCTATTTGGATCTACCTGGATCTACTAAGTTTTTTTTAAGTAACCTTATTAAACTCAGACACATTCACTAAAATTACATACAAAGGAAAAGTCATTTTGTTGTCTGGTTGCATGGATGTATTGGATCAAATTTCAACACTGTGGATAACAAATTCTCATTAGGTATGGAAGACAAGGAGAGGCTTTGAAAGAATTTGCATGCAACTTCAATACCTCCTTCGCTTTCTGCTTTGTTTTGTCTGTGCAACTGAGTTGTTGAACCATACGCAGTTTAGACACAACTGCACATTGAAGCATCTCCCGAAGAGTCGATGCATTTGAAGAATATATGCAAAGTGACCAAAGGATTCAAACTTCTTTCTTAGTGGCAATTTATGAAACCCTAATAATCTTCTTGGAGACTACAACAATGCCTATGGCGTGATCAGCCATGGTAGCCCTTCCTTATGCATAGTCCACTAACATGTCCAACAGATCTAATATCTTTTCACACTTGGGCTTCTCATCCTCTAGAAGTAATTCGATCAGAGAAAATACAACGCCTGCTTTGATTGCCCATAATCTGTTCTTTCAGGATTTTTTACATAATTCTATGAGGACAACCAAGGCCACCATGGTTGCGTTATGGAAAACTTCACCCATTATGATTTCTAAGAGCCCTTGGAAAATATTAATCATTTCCCTGGAAATAAATTCCCAATCAGATATGCAAGTGGAAACCTTCTGCAATAAAATTGCCACGTGGATTCTAGCTTCAGTGGTTCCCTTATGCAAGGTCAAGGCCATGAACCTAATGCACGTTGTCTCTGTCAGTGAATTCACAATTTTCTGGGTCATAGGAAGCATATACAATATACCCAAAGCTTCTTCACAAGCCCTAAACTTTTCATTTTCGTTCTCTTCAGAACAATACGAATTCATTAGAGAGGCCATAATGTGACTCGAACCAGACGCAACTATGCATCATTTGTTTCCCTCAGTCTCCTGCGCAATGGACCACAATTTCTTCAATGCATTGATGCCTTCAAATGATCGATATCTAAGTGCGGATTCAAGTAACATAGATACTTGATCAGTGTCGATGGGTGGCCTGGGGGTAGGGATTTTCTCTACGCCCTTGGAGTTGTTGGCAATACACCATCCCTTAATGAGCCGGCGCAGCGTGTGGTTGGGAATTCAATCAAAGTTCTCCAAACATTGCATGGTAGCAGGACATGTTTTCTTCTTGCATGAAAATATCCGGTGCTCTATGCTTTCTCGGTCATACGTCATACCCATGGAAACAATCACCGGGTCTCTTATCAACTCCATTGATATTGGGCACCTAAAGTATGAAGGCACTTCCACCTCCAAATAATTTTGTGTTGAATCCATAAGAAGAGTTAAGGTATACACTGACTGATTTATTGAATCTATAAAAGAGTAACGTTGGTATCAATACAACGAGATAGCCAGTTATTCAGTTCTACTAGATAGAAGGGCAGGATTATTAAATACGGGGACTATCTAAGGCTTGAATGCTGACCTGAGCTATTTTCGAACTCATATGATTGAAAGTTAGCATCTATGAATATATAGCTTCCCTCGCGCTACAATTTTTAATGTCAACACACTCACTCTCGGAAGGTGCTTCTACAACCAACAGTCACGCGGTCAAAATTTTCTTAGTCTGTAATTCCACTATTGATTTACGACACATTCAAATTATCAGACTATTTCATCGTTCAACGCAAACACGAATGGCTGTGATTCATTTCACAAGCCACCCTAACCGCACATTATCAGAGTATTGACTTTTGAAAAAGTATCAAAATGGAAACAACGACAGAGTCATCATCTATATTTATGACTATGATATTAGTATATTATTTCTTTAAAATGCCCATCTTTAAATGTCGTCGTTTACCTATTGGTATATTAATGTATTTGTCACTTAAAAAAAAGTAAGTTGTAAGTTAAATGTAAGCTCTCGATAAGTTCCCAGGAATTTGAAATTTATCCTTGGGACCTTAGGGATTGATTTTTATATTGATCTCTCCAAGGAGCTGGAGAATATGCTAGCTCCTTTTGGTCCATTATATCTATAAGATTTCCTTCGGCCCCTATAATTTTAAATATATGCTCATAACCTCGATCATACTATGTATCAATAACTCGATCAAATCCACTACAAACATCCACTCCAATAGGAAAATCATACCCATGTTTTATACCAAGAACTGTAAACCAAGTGCCTTCTCCTGTCAGGTTATGGAGTTTTCTTTAAAATAAAAAGTCCCCTTGCACACCTAAAAGATGATATGATATGTGAAAATAGATTCTCAACAACTTAAAGCGTTAGAACCCTAACTGTTTTCTTGCATAACAAATGGTGAATGAAGTAAAATTAAAAAATACATAAACAAGAATGGAAAAAGATTTATTTATGTACATGATAGCAAGATTTGCATCTTTCAGTTCTGCAAGAAGTCTTTGAGAGAGTCTTATGCTACTACAACATTGACATGTTCCCTTAACCATTGATATTCAATAAATTGACTAAATCTTCTTCGTATATCATAAGATTATTCCTCCTAAAATCTTAGAAGTTGATCCATATAGGCTCACACCTTGGCATTTCTTGGTTGTTAGTAGCTCTTCATTTGTTGCACCACTATTTTTGAGTCTCCAAATATCACCCTGTCAATGATATGCATTTTTCTTGCTACATTGTCAGTGGCGTCAAACTCCATCTTATAGAATAAATGAATCTCTTTCGTGTTGGGGGGAACAAGAAACACACCATATCCTACTCCTTATTTTGAATATTCCCCATCAAAATACATTTTCCACATACCACTTATTTATTCAGTAGAGATTTCCAAAGGGGATATGATTGTGGGAGACTCCTTGTATTATTCATTTATCGTGAGGATGAAACAACTAAGAGCTTCATTAACAACATATATAGGGTGATTTACAGGGTTGTTCTAAGCATTGAACACATAATAAAAAAAACTTCTCTATATAATCTCATGTTATGTGTCTGGAAAATTGGTACAGTAGCATAATTCGTGTCCATCTACATTGTACCACCCATCTTTCGTGCCCATGTTCTTGATATCATCATACCATAGTTTGCAGGCACATCAACCACCATTACATTCAACATCATCCTTTTGATAAGAAGCTTAACAAAATTAACTACCATATACTTGATCAACCCATCACATTTTACTTTTGTAGCATCAAAAGAATAGATATCATGATATGGCCTAGTTATTTCCAATCCCAAATTTTCCATGACTACTTTGGGCATAAGATTCTATGAGGCTTCGATGTCAAGAATACAATTATGCAACATATTTTCGTGTATATTTTATGTTACTTGGAAAGGTGCAATAGACTCTTCTTTGTGATCTATGTGAGGGACAAACACTATGGTGGAACACTCATCTTGTAGATTCACGATATCAACATGATTTGTCAATCCTTTTACTTGTATCATTTTCTCAATCTGTTTGTGGTATGAAGGATTTATAGCCAACTCCATCAATGGGACAAGAATATTGATATTGGATAGTTCATTTTCAATGTTGAAAGGTGGAACTATTTGCTCAAGTTTCTTAACTTCTTGTTCTCTCTTTGAAGGTTCTCCAGCCTCCTTAGCCTTGGGAATATTATTTAGTTCTTTGAATTTATCCATAAAAAGACTTGTTCTAGGCTTCTTATGATGGGGATGACTATCTTGGTTGGATTCCTTTTTTCTAGGCCTAATATCATTCTTGTTATGCATCTCAACCTGTAGTGCATCAACAAACACCCTATACTAAAAAGAGGACAACACTTATTTGCTTGATTCCCTTTTGGGGGATTTCTTTTTGTTTTTAAGGGAATATCCATAATCATCTTGGTTTGGATGCATGGAATTATTCTCCCCTTCTAATAGGTGTATTTCCTATGGATTCTCAACATATCATTCATCCATTTCTTCCTCCACTAAGTTATTTTCATTATTAGTTCTTGAAGGGGGTTGGATGGGTTTTTCCTCATTCCTTCTTTCTCTCCTCATGAGTTGGGGATTGAAAGGCCTTATGAAATGATTAGGGTTCCTCAAACCTCCTTCTTGAGGAACTTTATTGGCATGAACAATTTTCATCTCAAATATAGGCATCTTATTTTTTAAATTTCTGATCAGTCTAGACATCCCATCCATTCAGGCTTGATGGGAATCGTTGACTAGATTTGAGGGACCATAGTATTCTCTAGCATTTTTCTTTCTATATGATATGGTTTTTTCTTCATTTTCCCGATGCAAACATATTCCCTTCAATTTATTTTGCATCGCCCTACATTATAAGAAAATTTGGAGCCCTTATTTCCCTTAAAACCATGGAAAAGTCTGCATCAAAAGGCCCAACATATGTGAATTTAGTTTCTTGTTGCAAAGTATTTATGTCTCTAGGGATCTTGTTGTATAACTTCTTGAATATTATTTTAAATTCAACAATATGATCATTGGATCTCTTCTTGAGATACCCAAATTCGGTCAAGTAATATAGACTATCTATCCCCCCCTCCCCCCCCTTTTTTTCTTAAATGCAGACTCAAGTGCCTGTCAGCTATCAATTAGAGTTTTGGGAAGGCCAATGAATGAATTTCAAACATATCCCTCCAAGTTATGAACATATAACCTCATGAAGAAATCATCATGATCCATGAACAAGTTGTCAGTGAAGTCTTGGAAGGATGTTAAATTTTATTCAGCAGAATGCATTGGTTCACTATTGTATTTGGGCAAGAGATTCAAATATTTTTCGAGGAGGTCATGAAAATTCACAAGGAGATTCAATGTGGAAAATATAACAGTGACCCAAGAGTTTAAAGGTGGCAGGGAGGTTGGTTTCCACCAGCTATACCTCCTCCTAAGTTGGCCACAATATTTTGTAGGATGTGGTTATGGGCTTCAAAGGACGAAGGATTAACATGGTTTTTCAAGAAGGGTTTAAGGGAAGAACTCGCTTCTTGAAAGAAATATATGGATGAATTATGTAGATATATTAAGGGTTCGAGAGGTATCTTGGAAGAAGAATATCAATCAATAGGTATATTGATTAAATAAAAAGATTCACTACCTCTACGAATAGTAGAGGGAGATGTTTATCTAGGTCATGATCTTCTCTGGCTATGAGTATACTAGACTACACTCAGGATTTGGGTAGTTTCTAGTGTATATTTGGTTAGAATATAGATATTTGTGTTTAGAGTATCTAGGTGAAATTATGAACATCTTGGTGCCTGGAAATCATTCACCTTTGATTATCAAAACTTGTAATGTCGTATCCCCAGGGAAAGATATCTTCAAATTCCATTCCCCGACAAAGAAATTGTTTCATATGTCATCCCTCAATATGTTCTACGATGTATGTGGAATGATGGTAAGGCATCTCGGGGGCTAAGACTCAGGGTGAGCCTTAAAGGAATGCTTACACATGAATATGGAGGAAAATCCAATTTGTAAGCAATACCTTCAATCCTTTGTAAAACCTTATAGGGGCCATAATATTTGGGTACTAACTTAGTGTCCTTTTTTTTTCTTGAGGAACATATATTTATATGGTTTTATCATCAAAAATACCCAATCCCCCACATCAAATTCCCTTTCACTGCGATGCATATTTGATTTTTGTTTCATCCTATTTGTGCCATAACCAGGTTGTCCTTCAATAGTTTGAGAACCTCTTGTCAGTTCCCTATGTGGTCCTACATTTCTTGAAGATTTGTATTCCTTTTCAAGGTTGATGTAATGGATAAATTATGATATCCATAAAGTGCCAAAAATGGGGACATTTTTTATGAAGTATGGAAGGATGTGTTGTAACACCATTCCACAAAAGGAAACCACATAACCCATTTTGTATGTTTATCAGATGCACACAATGAATATATTCTTCTAGACATTTATTCACAATCTCAATTTTCCCATAAGATTGAGGGTGGTAAGATGAGTTGTGAGCCAATTGAGTTGGGAATAAGTGTGCAATTCCACAAGGACCTTCTATTTGAGTTGGGAATTCTTACATAAATATGGGTGAACATGATACCATAGCAAATCATTATTCCATACAAAGTTTTCTAATGAACTAGGGTCAGGATGTAGTTTTTGAATGATCTTGCAAACCTCTTTATTTTATTTCCATTATATCCTTGCTTCTTCCACCCAATAATATTGTGGAATGAAAATAGTATGTACTGAACATTTTTTCTTTTTCTTCTTTCCTTGAAAGGCCATCTTCCACAACATTATGTTTTCATTTTTTGTAGATAATTTCAAAGCCATAACCTAGAATCTTTGTAACCCATTTTTGTTACTCTTTTGAAGATAATCGCTTTTCCAAGAAGTACGTCAAACTATAATGATATTTTTTTACTTTGAAGTGTCTTCCTATTAGGTAAGGGTGTCATTTACGAACTACATGTAGTATAGTGAACATTTATTTTTCATAAACGAGTTTGACTAAGTTTTTTTCATTAAGTTGGTTTCTTTCAAAGGAAAGGGGGCCTTCCTTCTTTCATCAAAACCACACCAAGTCCATGGCCTAAGGAATCACAGTCCACAATAAATGTTTTTGTAAAGTCTGGTGTGGCTAGCATGAGAGTAGTACACATAGCCTCCTTAAGTTTTTCAAAATATTTTGTTGCCTCTTTGGTCCAAGAAAATGCTTCCTTCTTTAATAGTGGTGTTAGAGGTGTTGTTATTTAACCATAATTCTTGAAAAAATTATGATAATAGCTTGCTGACCGTAAGAATCCTCTAAGTTTCTTCAAGATTTTGGGAATTGGCCATTTTTTCATAGATTTAATTTTGTTAGGGTCCACTTTAACGACTTCATGAGATATAATATGACCTAAATATTCTTATTATTGAACCTCAAAGGAACACTTGGAAATATTTGCATATAAGTGTTTCTCTTCCAATAGTTGTAATACTCTGTCAACTTGTTGTACATGCTCTTCCCAAGATTTGTTGTAGATTAGTATGTCATAAAATAATAATAACACAATTTTTCTAAGGAAGAGCTTGAAAATAGAATTCATCAAGATTTGAAATGTTGAAGGTGCGTTAGTAAGCCCAAAAGGCATAACCAAAAACTCATAATGATTGTCACGTGCTCTAAAAGTTATTTTAGGACTATCTTCCTACCTCATTATAATTTGATGATATCTCGAACAAATATCTGAATTAGTAAATAATTTTTCTCCATGTAATTCATCTAATATTTCATCAATGAAAGAATAGGAAACTTATCTTTGAAGGTCATTTTTTTGAGCTATCTATAATTTGGACACATACACCATGAACCATCATTTTTTGTAACCACGACCACTAGTGAAGAGAAATAACTTTGGCTAGGTTGAATGATTTTGGCCTCTAGCATTTCCTCGATCATGCACTCAATATCACTCTTCTAATTGATCTAGGAACTTCCAGAACGTTCATAGAAAGTCCAAGAAGATCCTGAATGCTCACATAGGTCCAGGAGGATCTAGAAAAGATAAAACTTTAACCATATAAAATGGTATTTAAAACTACATCATTGCATAGATCTCAGATATGGATTTATAACGATGCAAAAATCGCCTCAAATAGAGTTTATATGCAAAATTTATAGAGGATCAAAGTTCAAGTCAAACAGGTAAAAAGTCAAAGGTCAAAGTCAATTATGACATGATAGTTTGTACTATTGATGTTAGAATGACATCGACATGACATCATCATGTTGATGTGGAAACACCAAGATCTACCACCTGTCACTCAGATTTGGGTGATTGGGCATCCAGTTAGACTACTAGAAGACTAACAGATGTCATCCGTACATATGATGTGGCAGGCCATACGATCCACTTGTCACCATTATAAGGGTGACACGTGGCCTCCATATATCCTACATGGAAATCAAGTGGTAAGACATACAAGTGATGTGGCAATTGATAGTGTACAAGTGGTGATCACATGAACCATTCAAAACGTGCCATGTGGCACTCTCCGATTGGCCCAATAGGTCTGAAGGGCATAAAATTTGTTTAGTTCGGATGGGAATCGAACCCATAACCTATGCCGGCATAAATATTTTCAACAACCTATCATTACCATTGCACCAAGTTGTCACTTGTAAAGAGTTAACTGAAAATTTTCATTTAAATAAGTTTGGTTATGGAATATATCAAATAGTGGAGGTATGTGGGGCTTGAACCCACGACCTGTTCCATAGAAATGACTTAAAACTATACACTAGCCACCATACCACACATAATACTTGTAAAAAAAAAACAATTAATATATATATTTAATTTGATGATGACATCAACACAAAGTTCAGGCTGGATTGAGCCACTCATGCCATATTTATATGCACGGGACCTGAGGTATACACACATTCTCAGGTCGACACAAATCCAGAGGAGGAGTGCATGGATCCCAAGAGAGGGTATGGTACAAATGCATCATTTTGCATGCCAAGAGGAAATCCAAGTTTGGTTTTTTATCGATATGCATGCCATGAGGTACTTTGTCCAAACATAGTCATGTTTATACTCATTTTTCTCATTCTTCCAAGAGGAGTTCAATGGTTTTGTTATTTTTGTGATAAAAGGTCATTTGTGAAATTATTAGTATATGTTTTCATTAATGAGTGCTATAGTGCATCGCTTGGCATGTAAAGAGGGTAAAATGGATCCAGTTCATAATATGGTCGACTTTATACTCATTTTTCTCATAGTTTCACAAGAAATTCAATGGTAAACTCCTTTTCTGATTTTGAGCAGTGGAATTAAAGAGAGTCCTTCAAATTGGATTTTGTAAGTCCATGTTGTAATATAATTTGACATTTTGAGATAAAGAAGAGTAGTATCACTATTTAGATGTGACTTGAAGATGAAGTAAAATATGTCATCGATGTTGTATATTTGAGTTCTTTTATTTTCTATTGTGTTGTCTCATAATTCTTTAAATTAATCATTAGTTTATGAGATTTTGGATAAGAAGAAAAACATCATTTTTCTGCAAATCACCTCAATACGATCCATAATTAATTCTGAATCAAGTTTGATGCTAATATGTATATTTTAAAGGAATAAGTGGTATCTAAGGATTTTTTAATCAAGTGGTATCAGAGCTAGTTTTGATGTGGATTTGCAAGATAGTGATGTGAGAAGTTACATGACTTAAGTTAGTTAACATTTTGAAGACTCTTGTTGAGAGGAAAAAATAATTAAATCTCTCATGAACTTAAGGCTAGAGAATAACATTAACTGACATATTCATAATGATAATTCTGAACTAAGGATTCAACTGGAAACTCTCACGGAAGAGAATCAGAAGCTGCAAGATCGACTGATATTTCACGAGGAATTCCATAAAGGTATTTTTCATCAGTTGGAAAGGAAGTTGCAGACCAAGGATCAAGTATTGGCACCAACAAAATCATTCCATGAAGTATGGAAAGTTGAGAATGTAAAGTCTCTGATGAAAGAGAAACTAAATCCTTTAAAAGGCCTAATCGAGAAGGATGATTCTTCATATTATTATTTTTCCCATCAAGATGGAGAATGCTCGAAGATGGATAAAGAAAAGATAACTTCATATTAAGAGGTCCTTTATAATCAATTAGGCTTACCTTCCAGTCGAAGGAAAGGTAACATATGTAAGACATCTCCAAAGAAATATATGAATTCTAAAGAGGGAATGGAATACAAGCAACAACCCCAGATGAAAAGGCACTTGCAAGAATACAAGCAACAACCCCAGATGAAATTAATAGTCTTGTTGAATGATTTGAGAAAGATACTTCCCAATGGTTGGTCTTAACATAGTGATATATGAAGACATCAAGGAATAGTTCATGGAAAGTGGATCATCTGACAACATGACAGGGATGAGATCATTATTCCTGACTTTCTCAGATATCAACAAAGATCACTATGTAGGATCTACAACTCACACCAGACAATAAATAAAATGGTATGGATATGTAAGATGCCATCTCAAATCGAGAGGATTTCTGGGAATAGAGAATTTATGTTCCAGATTTGAAATTAAACCTACTCTTAGTTGTGTATTTTGAGGATGAAGGATATGCAGTCATATTCCTGAATGGCCAAGTAATTTTGTATTGAATGGAAGATACTCAAGACACAACAACTGTGCTTGGTGCTCGCAAAGTGAGATTATATAGGTTACTGGGAAGACCTATATTCTGGTCTAATGGTTTCTTAGATTCAACATGAGATTTTGCATCAGATTCAACATCAACGTCACATGCATTGGTAGAGATAGGAAGTTGTGAGACTCCTTCCCATACTAAGGGGAGGATGAGTCCATTAATAATACATCCATCAGGAGAGATTTCATTTTAAATATGTATATTTGTAAATGTAATATCCATATGTATATTTCTCCTAAGTCTATTAGGATGCTTGTAAGCCACTCATTGTAGATTATAAGAGTGAGAGTAATTATGTAAAATTTCTATGTAGCCACCTTTACATTGTTAAGAGTGAAATAAATTTGTAAATAATTCATATATATCCACCTTATATATTGTTGAAAGTGAGAGGAATCTTGTAAAGGGTTTCTATGTAGTTGCTTTGTTATGGGAATGAGATGGATCTTATAAATATTTCTAAGCCTATCAACAACAATATAAACAATTGTATCATCTTAATTCAGCTAAAGAACTACATATGGATCGAATTTTCTGAGTTAACATTCTTATTCTGAAGAACCAAAGGAGAAGGATCAGAAAGATGTAGGCAGTTGGAACATGTAGATCGAAAGCGTGAAGAGAATCAAAGTAATGTAAATCTTCCTAGAGATGGTAAACGAGAAATAATCTTCTTTGTAAGAGGATTCATGTCATAAACATCTCCAATATATTATGTCATGTTCCTGTAGTTGTATACCTTGAGCATAAGTAGTTCAGTATAGATGGTTAAAGTACAAATATAATTTTTTTGAAGGAAGGAGAAAGCCAATGAACAGGGAACTCATTTAGAGGCTCTTATAGATACATCAATAATACATGAAAATTGAGTTTGAAAGTGAAAGATATGGATTAAGATTCGACTTCGTTTGACATTGGTCGAGATATACTATCCTCAATAGAGAAAGATATGGTAGTGGATGTTGAAATTAAAAATATAGGATTCAGATTCAGATATTGCAAAGATTCAGTGAGAATAATTTTGTTCAGAAGGAATCTATGAGCCATAACTAGAGCTATATCTATTAGCGGCAGTGCCATAGGCCATAGTCAAAGACATACTTCAGAAGAAAAATAAAATTATAATGATCTAATATCTAAGATATAATATCAAATGTGAAGACTGACTCCCACAATATTCATAAAGGTGGAAGAGTGAGGAATCATCATCATCATTAAGTTACTAGATTAGGGAATTTTCAGTAAGATGGAAGAGTGAGTAAGAGTTATCATCACTAATTTTTTGAAATACTCATACTTTTGGAGGACCAAAAGTTCTTCAGTGGGAAGGTATGATATATATATGATCTGGAATGTTCACAGAAGGTCTAGGCAGATCCAGAATGCTCATAGAGGTCCAGGAGGATACAAAAAAGATAAAAATTTGATCATCTAAAATTCTCTTAAAAATTTCATAATTACGTAGAGGTTGGTGATGGCTTTCCAATGGCATAAAAATGTCCTCAAACGAAGTGCATATGCAAAAGTTATACTTGGTCGAATTTCAAGTGAGATAGGGAAAAAATCAAAGGTCAAAGTCAATGATGACATCGAAGTCTGTATTGTTGACGTCATCATGATGAGATGTTATCACTAGGAGATTCCATGTGTCACTCGGATTTGGGTGATTGGGAAAATTTTTAGACCAACAACATATTGCCATGTGGCATCCATACATATGACGTGGAAGGTCGTACGGTCCACATGACACAACTAGAAGGGTGACACGTGACCTACATATAGCCTATGTGGAAAATAGGTGGCAAGGAATACATGTGACATGGAAAATAACAATGTACAAGTGGCAATGGCATGGACCAATCAGAAAGTGCCACGTGGCACTCTTTGATTGGCCCAATAGGTCCAAAGGGAATAAAATATGTTTGGTTCATAGAGGAATCGAACCCTTAACCTCCACTGAAATCAACATTTTCAACAATTGTATCATTACCATCACTCTAAACTTCCACTTGTAAACGGTTAACCAAAAATTTTCATTTAAAGATTTTTGGTTATAGAATATATCAAATAGGGGAGGTCCATGGGGCTTGAACCCGCGACCTCCACCTAACCATCCTCCATACCAAAAAATTAACACCATACACCAACCACTATACCACACATAACACTTGTTACAACAAACCAATTAATATATATTTAATTTGATGATGACGTCGGCGTGAAGTTCAAGCTAGATTGGGCCACTTGCACCTTATTTATATGCATAGACCCTAAGTTTTTCACACATTCCCAGGTTGACACAAATACTAAGTAGGAGTGCTGAGATCTCGAGAGAGGATATGGTACATATGCATCATTTTGTGCCAAGAGAAAATCCAAGTTTGGTATTATCTCAATATGTGTGCCATAAGGTACTTTTTCCAAACATAGGCATGTTTATACTCATTTTTCTTGCTTCTCTGAAAACAGTTCAATGGTGATGTTATTTTTGTTCTAAGAGGCCATTTGTGAAATTATTAGTCCATATTTTGATTAATGAGTGCCATAGTGCATCGTTTGGCATGTAAAGAGGGTAAAATTGAGCCAGTTCATAATATGGTCAACTTTATGCTCATTTTCTTAAAACTTTGCAAGGAATTTAATGGTAAAATCATTTTTTGAGTTTGAACAGTGAAATTAAAGAAACTGCTTCAAATTGGATTTTGTAAGTCCAGGTTGTAATGTAATTTGACATTTAGAGATAAAGAAGAGCAGTCTCACTATTTAGAAGGGACTTGAAGATGAAGTAAAATATATCATCAATGTTGTATATTCGAGTTCTTTTATTTTCTTCTGTGTTATCTCATAATTCTTCAAATTAATCATCAGTTTATGAGATTTTGGATAAGAATCACAACATCATTCTTCTGCAAATCATCTCAATACGATCAAGAAATAATTATGAATCAGGTTATATGCTAATATGTATATTTTAAAGGAATAAGTGGTATTTAAGGATTTTCAGATCATGTATGCATATGGATACTTGTAAGTCCTAAAGTTAGGTGGTACACTTCCTGGTTGAAAATGAATGGCATGGTCATGATCTTGAGAAGGTGGACTTGACCCTTTTGCATTTCACAAAATACCTTAGAATGATTATCGATAATTATTTGGAGGTCTAATGGAGAAGAGGCTATAGTTTTTTTAACATCAGGTGAGCACAATTGTGCAACTATACCCTAGTGTCCCTTTTTGAATAATTTTTTCATGCCATTAGAGATTATCATTTTCGAGGGTTTCCTTTGGGTACCTCTAAGGTCAATTTCATGTCCATCTGAGGAAAATCTCATGAACTGATATTGAAAATTAAGGGCCACTATTCCCAATGATTGTAACCATGGACCCCTAATACAACTTCAACACCCCCCATTTGGATGGAAATTATGGGTCTATCTAGATAATACGCCCCCATGTTGAGCTTAATACTATGGAATTTTCCTGAAGAATTTATGGTACCTCCATCTTCAACCATTACTTGAAATGTTGATGCAGGATATACTTGAAACTTTGGTGCATGATATACAAAGAAATTGACATTTTTTGCTAATTTTTAATTGAAAAAATATATGAGTACTACCATAATCAATCAATATTGTTACCTTTTTATTCTTGATGTATCCTTGTATATTGAGGGTTTGTGGAGTATTGATTCTGACCAATGCATGGAAATATAATGTTGAAGTAGTTTCTTCTAGATTTGGATCTCATGGTGATTCCAATTCTTGATATTCTTCCTCTTCGTAGTCTATGTAGAATAATTTTTTTCACCGTATTTATTCCCCTTATTTTACTTGTTGTCACTATTGAAACACAATCCTTTTACTCTTATTTAATCCATTTGTTGATGTGTCAACATTGTTGGTTGAGGTACACTTGTCTTATGAACCCAAAAATGATCTATGCTTATTGTGTATGATCCAATGGTAGACTTGTGTGTAGCCTTATTTTTGGCATGAATATGACAAACAATTTGCATAGCTTCCATAATATTTGTAGGATGTCTTAAGAAAATATCATGTTTAATGGGTTTTTTTAATCCATCCATGTAAGCTTCCAACACATTTTCATCACTTATGTCATCCACTCTTGTGGCCAAGACCTAAAATTTTGAATTATAATCTTCGATATCACCTAAGTGCTTGATTCTTGTTAATTGAATGAAGCATTCTTTTTCCTACACTTTCCGATATTGTTATTCTAAGTCTCTTATAGATAAACCCCCAGTAGAATGATACAAAGAGAGATTCATTTTAACTACCCATTGATACCATTGATATGGTTTTATCTCAAAATTCAAGGTTGTTATGTGAATCCTTTTATAATCATCCATAATAATATGGAGTTTAAAATATTTCTCTATTTGGTTTACCCAGGTAAAGACCTTTGTTTCATCAAACTTCTTTAATTCAATCTTGAGAATGTTGAATTTAAGTCCCCCATGATAATTAATTCCATTATTGTAATTTAATCCACTAGAAAATTTATTATTATCAACAGGTTTTTCAACCTAAATACTACCCTTATTTTCATCAGTTCCTTGCATTTTGATATCTCCTTTAGGGAGTCTCTCATCTAGAGCCTAGAAGATCATGGAAGAAAAGTAAATTTGCAATTCCTTCCTAGATTTTGTATGTCTACTTTATTTTCATGCATCTTATTATCCATCTTATTTTCCATTTCATCGATATTTCTTTTCATCTCTTTCGTATTTTATCTATCTTCTTTTTCATGTCATCCATCTTCTTTTCCATATGTTCCCAATTTTCATTCATCTTATCTTCGATATTCTTTTCCATTTTATTTTTTAAGGATTCTTTAGAATATGATAAATTCACTTGTTTCCACATACTACCATTCATTTCATTAATTTGGTTCTTTAATTGGGATAACCTGTTTTCAAAATCTTCATTTTCTTCTGACGTCCAATGTGAGGTTTCTGGAGGTTTAATTAGTGTTGAAACTTCGTTTGGAGCCATTTAGGATAAACATAATAATACTCCTCTATTTTATGTTTATAATAATTTTTAATCACAAAAAATAGTTCTTCCAATCGAAAGTTATGTCGATTTTAAGTTACATACCTTTGAGACCCTAATTTGGAGTTTGTCTTTCTCGCTAACCTTCTTTCTGGTCTATTTCTGAAATTTTGGCCTCATTGTGTCTAGAATTTTGACTTGTGGTACTCTAATATTTCTTCTCTTCAATTCCACGGGTCCGAACAAAATTAGTTACATGTGCCAAATTAAAGATATGTTTCCAAAACCTTGCTGAATTTTGGCCTTTCGTAGAGAGATAACTTGTACAGGATGCCACGTATCCAATATTTAATATTGGATTCTAAAAATTGTACCAGAGAAACTATGGAGTATCCTCTTTCAAATGTAACTTGTCGAATTGAATTTGGATCTACTTTGAAGAATATATCATTGTTTTACCTGAAACAATTGTTTGATACTAGTTATAGGACCAGTCGAAAACCATATCTTCCACAGGTTATATCTCTGAAAGTATAAAGAACCATAAGCTGAAATTTTCACCAAAGATGCCTTGATATGTCTTATAAATAAACACCAAGTTTTTCTATCTGAATCATCAGAAAATAAAAATTATAGTGAAAATGATAAGATGACTTTCTTGGAGAATAAAACCCTAGGATCTATGCTCTGATTCCAAAATGTTATGATGCAACGCATTAAAAAATGATAAAAAGTCAATGAATATTGTACACTTCGATGGGGGAAACCTACTTTTACAGTATATCCAATTTAGAATACAATATGAGATGAGATGAGATGATTATAAGACTAGGTCTCCTTGGTGTGTGTGTGTGTGGGTGGGTGTGTGTCTGTGTGCGCGTGTGTCTTTGTGTCTCTCTGTGTGTGTAATTATAATCAAAGGGTACCATGAAGGGATCTAACCGAAATACAATTATAATATTGTAAATGCAATAATTCAATATCTAGGGATTAATAAGGTGTTTTACACATAAAATGGGAATTTATCTAGGTCTTAACAGAGAGAGAGAGAGAGAGAAAGAGAGAGCGAGATGAGTATGTAGGGAAGAAGGGAGAGATGTATACAGGGAGAGGGGGGAGAGATATAAGTACATAGAGAGAGAGAGTGGTGGAGAGAGGAGAGAGGGAGAGAATGAGAGAGAGTGATTGAGTGAGAGAGTGAGAGAGGTGGGAAGAGATAAGGGTGGATAGGGAGGGATGGAG
>SNQJ01S0179607.1:14259-33656 GCA_010110895.2 Picea sitchensis | reverse complement strand
AATAAATCAAACTCTTCTCTTTTTCCTTACAAAAGGTGTTTTTCACTTTGGGGATAAGGGAATCTAGCCATCTCCATCAGATTTGGGTACGAGACATGTAGGGGGGGGGCATAATAGTCTTGGGGTTAAGGGCATTAAAAGAATAAAAAATTAATTAACTCTAGTGGAAAACACATTTTTAACTTGTCATTGGAAAAATAAGATATCATGGTGGTTAGGGGTAGTTTGGATTAGCAATTATTTAACTCAAAGCTCCAACCCAGAAGAAACCCTCAATACTCACCCAATTACCAAATATCAACTCATATCAAGAAACCATAACAAAGGGAATCCAGCTAATAGTATAGAAGGTGATTTAGGTTTTGGTCCTATTCGAGAATCCCACCAAAATAATCCAAGGATAAAATTGTATCTACATCAAGCCCAGGAGAAATTCCTAAAGGAGATTTAGTAGGGGAAAAAATATTTGAAAGGGGTCCTTAGAGAAAAATAGAACCCCTCTAGGGTTACCTCATGATTATATTATCTTTAAGTTTTGGGGGTCTCTTCATCCCCTCAAAATATTAGCTCTGGATATATTGGTTGAAGTGAATAAGCTCGATGTTATTTTTCTACAAGAACTAATGGGGAAAATAAAATCGATAGTGGAGGCCTTAGGAAATCTATTAAAAGGATGGGATTTTCTAGCATTAGATGCAAACAAGATTTTAGGTGGGATTATTACTAGATGGAGAAGTAGCATTCCCTTAATGAATTCTTGTTTTCTTGCAATTGGAATGATCCAAAAAGATCTTTTACACGACTATGGTTGAGTTATTATGCATGTACTGATTAACCAATTAGGAAGCTTAAAGAAAGAGGAATAAGTATAGAATAATCATAACAACCATATGAACATGTACATAACTGAAATGAATCATAAAACAACAACAAACCATAACACCAATGTGATAATGGAGTTTGACAATATTACCTACGTCTTCGGGCCTTTGTCTCAGTGGGTGAGGCTTTCTTATTTCTGTAGAAATCTCAATAAGTACATCACAATATTGCCAAAAGGTTACAAAACTGATCTGGTCTTTTTCTACCAGATCTTAAGAACCCAACAGAAGAAACGACACTCAAATCGGATGACTGGAGCTCCCAAAAATGGCCTGCAAAGGTGCGTTCCTCAACAACTTCCCTACATAAAAATGGCTTTGGCTGAGAAAATGTTCAGCATAGACCTGCTCCGAATCTCCTCCATTTCCTCAGGAAGGCCTAGTTTTTATAGATTTGGAGTTGGTAACCATCTCCCAACTTCCCCCAAGATCTGGCCTAAAAAAGGGCCCAATATCTCCCAATACTAGCCAAAATCTCCAAAACCTGGCTAATAAATCACAAAAAATCACTATAATATAGTTTATAACCCATTTTTGCATTTGAATAGGGCACAGACCCTTTTGTTTCAGCTCCTGGTCGTATGAGACACCTGCATGTGGCTAGGCGCTTATCTCCAAACGCGCTAGCCCCCGAAGTCTGGCACCTGGTTCTGAGTTGTGAGTCCATGTGGCCACTCCCCACGTGCACGCACTGATTTGTATAGCCCAGGGTTAAGCCCATGGTCGGCAGGCTAGCCTAACCAATTGGGCTAAACCCTTAACTACCGTGCCCAAAAACAGAATAGCCCCTGGGTCGTATGGTGAAAGGTGGCAACAACGTTGACCATGGGCTAGACTTTTAAAAAACCGCGTCAACGGAATATAACTAGTGGTCTCGTTGCTTGGTCATGTGGATGTTTCGTCGGGGGCTAGGGCTAATCCCCATCCCTTTCTCTGCCCCACATTACATTACACCATTCTTTTATATATGTTTTTCCCATTACATAACAAGACACGCACGCAGGCGGGTTGTCTAGCCCAGCCATGTCGAAGCTTAACCCGGTGGGAGGTTTTGGTTTCGAATCTTGTTAACTCCATAAAATTTTGATAGAAATAATAACCAATGCTAGGGTGCCATGTGGCAGCCCATGTCTGGGCCACCTGGCACCTTCTCATTCTTCAACTGATGCCAAATGTTAAACGTCAACTGGTCCATGTGTCAATGTCGTACCCTGCCACTTGTCTTCCCTATCAACATCTATACCCTACCATGTGTCACCATACGGATGTGCCACATGTTGTCGTACATACATGCCAAATCAGTTGTACGGACGTACCATGTGTCACTCTTGCAATGGTGACATGTGTCACCTCCCGGTTGGTCCACCTGTACCTGCCACATCATCAGTCTGTACGCCCAGTCAGCCTACCATGTCAGTTGTATGGAACCTGCCACATCTGCACCAATTGTGCTTTCACATCAGCTATACGGTCATATGGCATGTACAATCATCTGCCACATGGCACTGTACGAACTGTACAGTCATCATTTTTTTACATGTTTGGAAAAATGAACAGATCTCCATAACTTGAGCACACGACGTCCGTTTGAGCCCATTCAAGTTGTGTTGGGTTCATATTGATGAGGCCTACACACACATCCATTTTGAAGCCATTCTGATAACTTTGATTTTTACTCCTTTCTGAACCCCATCAAGCTCCTGGATCCGATTATGGATCACACCTCCCCACTAAAGGACCTTTTGGTCCCCAAAAGGTTATTGACTAGTCATCAAGCTCGGGATAGGCCACCCAACTTGTTCTCTATCTTTAAACTTTTTCCTATGCACCTGTCTCATCAAGATCAACTGTAACATAATCATGACAATTGACAGCATATTGTTAGCCATTTGAACCCCATCACATCTTACTGAAGCCACTATCATCCATGTAGACAACATTACTAATGATAACATAAAAAAATATGACTGCAAACAAGTTGATATGTTTGTAATATTTGCACAACATGAGCTTATCTTGAAGCAAACTGTGGTTGATTTTCCATTCAACAATCATCTCATGTTCTTGCTTAAGATCAATTACTTGATTTGAAACAATTATAGGTTTGTTTCTTGCTTGAACTTCCTTCTTTAATTGTTCCGTTGTTTGGAGAGTTTTATTTGCCTTAACATGATAAGCATGAACCACGTAATCTTGACCTGCTTTGGTTAATTGATAGTGATTCTTTGTCCTGTAGAAGATTGTTTTACGATCATATAAGTATGGACTACCTAATACCATTCCACATTCACTTAGTGGCACTACATCACATGTTACCTCATCCACATACTTAGATGAAATTGCAAATTTGATTGTGCATTGTTTTGTTATGTGCATTTGATGATGGCTGCTTATCCATTTAAGTGTGTAGGGATTATGATGCATATGTGTTTTTAACCCCAATTGCTTAACCAATTCTTTTGAAATTAGGTTAGATTGAGATCCACTATCGATTGATGTATCAACCTTAGTGTGTCGCATGATGACCCTTGTGTGAAACAAGTTACTTCTATAATCAATTCCTTCACCAATTTTACCTTTCATACCAACCAATGAGACCTTAGATTTGTCCCCTGAATCTGATCCCAAGTCTGTGGGTCGAGTTGTCGTTGCAACTGTTTGCCTCCCCTTATTTTCCTTGAACCACTTTGGTCTCTTGTCGGGATGCAATTTCCAACAACGGTCCTCATCATGCCCCTCTTTCTGGCAATGCTTGCAAGAGGGCTTCTCTTCCTTTCTCGTCACTGCATTTGACTTCTTTCCATGACACTTCCTTTTGTCCTTTTTCCTTGAAGATGATTCCCCCGATACCCCAACACTTGTTTTCCCTACTTCAATGTATGTCGCTTGAACATAAACCTCATCAATATTAGTTGGTCCAAACATAAATACAATATTTCAAATATGTGCAGGTAAACCTCCTATATACTTCATAAGAGTTTCTTGAGTATGTAAAGGAATATCTAACATCAATGTCAATTTATGAAAGCCATCTGTGTATTCTTGCACGGTTTGTCCTTTTCTTAGTTTTAAAGCTTGCCATTCTATTAATGCTTTCTCTTTATAACCCAAAGAATAGAATTGTTTCTTAAGTGCAGAAATGAAACTTTGCCATGATGGAAATACATTACCCACTTGTTGTGTGCCATTTTGCAACTTGCTTTGCCACAAGATGAGTGTTGTGCCTGCAAGTCTCAATGATGCCAACTTGATTTGTGTGGCCTCATCCTTAATCTGTTGCACGCTGCAATAGACCTCCATTTGTCTGACCCAATTGTCAAGTTTCTCTACATTAACTTCACCATCATACATGGGTAATTCGAATTTAACATTAAGTTTTGATAATGGCATTTCATTCTTATGTTTACGAACATGTTTCTTTGCATTGGATTTAGAACTTGAACTTGAAGAAGGAGGTGATGATGGAGGTGAAGGAGGAATATGAGGAGGATCCTCTCCTTCTTCACTTTTTCCCTTTGAATATTCACCCGGAACTGGTCTCTTTCGTTCCAAGTAATCCTCGTACAAAACCTTCATCATCTCTGACATGGCGAAGAAAGTTTTTCGAAACTCTTTCTCATCCTGAGAAAGTACCTCTTTTGATGCCATCTTCTCTCTTTGAGAAGTTCTCTTTCTCAATCCAATCAATGGATTCTCTTTAACAAGATCTCCTTCACCATGATGTATCTTTTCCCTGGTTAACATGCAAAACTCAAATCCAAACATCAACTAGCTCTGATACCACTTGATGCAAAAAGATCTTTTACACGACTATGGTTGAGTTATTATGCATGTATTGATTAACCAATTAGGAGGCTTAAAGAAAGAGGAAGAAGTACAAAAGAATCATAAAATCCATATGAACATGTACATAACTGAAATGAAGAATAAAACAACAGCAAACCATAACACCAATGTGATAACGGAGTTCAACAATCTCGCCTATGTCTCCGAGCCTTTGTCTCAGTGGGTGAGTGGCGCAACCTTCCCCACTACACTGGAGAACGATCGCTCCCACCAGGACCTTCTCAAATCTTTGGCCTGAAGAGCGTTAATGCTCCTCTAATTCCCCGTTGGGAATTCTTCACCCACAACACTCTCCAATGATCTTCCTTAGCAGTTGGAAAATCGGAATTCGCGATATCCCGAATTCTATGCTCGTGTGCCTTATGCCTCACGAGTCCTCGAACCCCGATATGGGTCAATCGTTGACTTTCTCCTCTTTTATTATCGGAGGTTTCCCTATCGGGATATCGCGGATCGCGAATCCGGCATGCAAGTGTTCTCTCTCGTCGAGAACCCCGATTCTCCGAACCCCGATTAGATGGGATTCCTTGACACGTGTTCCCACAATCAACGGTTGTGAACCTATCGGGATATCGCGAATCACGATATCGTCACTCCCGTTCCAACGTCTTGGTGCTTCAACTCGCGATATGCCGATATGCGATGGCACGTGCAAATCTGATGGTTCCCATGAACCCAGATCGACGACACTACTTCCTCCTAAGCTTCGAGCTTCTAAATGCTCACACTGTAATCTTCGTGCACCTTTACAAGATCTGACGGTCCTCGGGTTCTCGTGGAATCTCTCCAGGAGATGTCAACCGTCTTCCCTTCCTTTGATATTTCTTGCAAAATGAATCAAACACTTCCTCCGTGAAGACTTGTTCAAACACTCGCCAACCTGTGGAGTTTCTCTCGGGCGTTCCACAGCATCTCTGCAATTTTCCTTCAGTGAACTGTAGGCCTGTTCCTCCTGAGCTTGTCTTCGCTTTACAAGTCTTTATGAGGACTTGTTGCACGCACTCCTTGTGGCAATTATTCGAACACGACTAAGTGTTGAAGCTTCCCCGACTCTGCGCGCTCGCCTGCAGCAGCAGTCCTAATTCTCTTTCACTCAGAATCGTAACTCTGAGGTTTCGTCTAGCCTGCGCACGTCTTGCACAGCTCCGGTGCCAAATCTGCACTTCTGAGAGCTTAGAACAAAAGTTTCCTCTGCCTGAACCCTGTAGTCACGCACTCCTTGCAGACAAATTCAACTGCACCCTTTGCAGGAATTCTCTGGTCCAATATAGAGAAACAATTGAAACTAATTTCTTACTTTCACAGATTTCAATCCAACTATGAAATCACATACACAACATGTCAAAGCAAATGTATGACAGAAAACAAACATTCATGAGCATATAACCAACACACATAGAGAAACAACACCAGCCATGAAATTTGAATCAAAGACTCTCTTCTATTAATTCAAAAACATCTGTACATGGGTGTTCTTCACAAATTCTCTGCTTGCTCCTCCTCTTGCTCCTGAATGCTGCTAATGTTACAATGATACAAAGGAGGGTGTCTATATCCCGTTTCCCTCTCGAAATCAAAAGCTATCAAATCTAGAAATAAATTCCTATCTAACAACATTAAATCTATTAAATGCCTCAGCTACCTAAGGACGTGAGATATCCGCTCAAGGTCCATTACAATATACAAGTGCGTCGTTTCTTAAATGAATCATTTAAGATCGCGCAACAACTTCCAAGTGTTTTCCAAAATTTGTGCTGGCACTATCCAGCTGTCTTCCGCTCGATGTGCTGGCTCACTTGACGTGGGCGATGCTCCTGCATCATACTCCCTCGCTTGAAAAATTTCATGGGCTCCTGTCCATGAGCTCCTGCACGGTTTGTCCATGCTTCTGTATCATTGCTTCGTTTTCCCAGCTAGCATCCTCCACTGGGTGATTCTTCCACTTGACCAGATATTCAAAATACTGCTTTCGCCTGGTCTTTCTGCCCACTTGTTTATCTAGTATGCACTCCATCTGTGGTTTCTCTGCTACTGGTAATTTCTTCTGCCACTGGATTACTGGTTCCTCAGTTCCAGTCTCTGCTTCTCCAGCCTTGTATGGGTATAAATCCGAAACGTTAAATATCAGAGATATCCCGATATCATCCGGCAACTCAATCTCATAAGCATTCTCGCCAAATTTCTTCAGGACTCTGCATGGTCTGATTTTCTTCATTTTTTACTTGTTGCATGTTCCCCTTGGGAACCTTTCCTTCCTCAGATGCGCCAGAACAAGATCCCCAACTTCAAACTGAAGTTGTCTCCGATGCTGATCTGCTCTGCGTTTGTACTCCTGATTTGATTTCATCAGTCGCTGCTTCACCTGACTGTGAAGTTCTTGCATCGCTTCAGCAAATTCCTCTGCACTAGCACTGCTAGTCGCAGTCTGCTCTGAATCTTACAATTCAGAAACTCATCTCGATTGTGTCCCATACACAATCTGAAATGGACTCTTGCATGTACCCCGATTCACAGAATCGTTGTATGCAAACTCTGTCTGTGGCAATATGTTGTCCCAGCTGCTATGGTGTTCTGTCACCAAGCTTCTTAGCAAGTCTCCAAGACTTCTGTTGACCACCTCGGTCTGTCCGTCTGTCTGCGGATGGTAAGCTGAACAAGTTTGCGATGTGCGTCGCATCGCCGGTTTTCTGACACGGGATAAAATGTGCCATCTTTGAAAACTTGTCCACCACCACAAAGATGGAATCAACCCCTCTCTGTGTTCTCGGCAATCCTAATACAAAATCCATGCTAATTGCCTCCCATGGCCTCCCTGGTATGGGCAATGGCTGATAAAACCCTGCATTTTGCTTCCGGCCTTTGGAATGCTGACAAATTATACACCTGTCAACAAACCTCTTGACATCTTCTCGCATGCCTGGCCAAAAATAAGATTCTCTCAACTTTGCGAATGTTTTGTCGTGGCCAAAGTTCCCTGCTAATCCTCCGCTGTGTTTTTCCTTCACCAAATTCTCCCTCATGGAGCAATTTGGAATACACAGTTGATTGCCTCTGAACAACAATCCTTCCTAGATCATGTAATCTATCCATGGGCTCCGATCTCTAAGAACGGGATTTTCAACTGCTTCATACGCTTCTCCGAAGTCTGCATCTCCTGCGTACATGTCCTTCAGATTTTCAAAACCCAAGGTTTTGACTCGAAATTCCTGCAGCAACAAACATTTCCTGCTCAAAGCATCAGCCACTTTGTTAGCAGTTCCTGAAATGTGTTTGATCACAAATGTGAAATTCTGCATGTACTCTACCCATTTTTCATGCTTCTGGTTCAACTTCTCCTGTTGACTCACAAACTGCAATGCATGGTTATCGCTGTACAATACAAATTCTTTTGGGATCAAGTAATGCCTCCACTTCTTTAATGCCTGTATGATGGCATAAAACTCTTTATCGTACGTGGGGTATTTCAGCTTTGCGTCATCCAGCTTCTCGATGAAATAGGAAACTGGTCTATCATCCTGACTTAAGACCGCTCCTATGGCATATCCACTTGCATCACATTTCACCTGAAATATCTTTTGAAAATCAGGCAACACCAGAATTGGTTGCTCTGTGATCTTTCGCTTCAACAGATTGAAGCTTTTCTCAGCCTCCGCTGTCCAATGAAAAATCTTATGCCACTTCTTCACTGTGTCCATCATCGCTGCGCTAATCCCACTGAAATTCCTGATGAACTTTCGGTAGAAACTAGCCAAACCATGGAAACTTCTCACCTCGAGCACATTTCTCGGTGATGGCCAATTCTTTATTACGTCCACCTTCTCTGGGTCCATCCTCAACTCATTCACTGAAATAACAAAACCCAAATAAATGAGCTCTGTCTTCATGAACGAAGATTTATTCATATTAATCAACAACTTCTCCTGCTGTAGTTTCCTCATCACAATGGCCAAATGTTTTAGATGTTCAGCCTTGGTCTTACTAAAGATCAATATATCATCCAGATATACAACTACAAACTTCCCGATGAATTCCCTCAGGACTTCATTCATCAGTCTCATGAATGTGCTCGGCGCGTTTGTCAAGCCAAACAGCATGACCAACCATTCGTACAAACCTTCATTTGTCTTGAATGTTGTCTTCCATTCATCACCTTCCCTCATGCAAATCTGGTGATATCCGCTCTTCAGATCTATTTTTGAAAAATAATTTTCCCCGCTCAGGCAATCCATCAGATCATCCATTCTCGGCAGTGGAAATCTGTACCTAATGGTAATTTTGTTAATTGCTCTGGAGTCTGTACACATTCTCCAACCCCCATCTTTCTTTGGACTTAGTATCGTTGGAACGACACACAGACTTACACTCTCCCTGACCAACCCTTTATCCAGCAGCTCCTGTACCTGCCTCTTGACTTCCTCATTCTCCTGTGGCGTCAATCGGTATGCAGCCTTATTCGGAAAACTGCTTCCTGGTATTAGATCGATGTGATGACTTACACTCCTCATCGGTGGAAACGAACGAGGTAGTTCATCCACGATGATATCAGCGAACTCTCCCAGCAGTTCCTGAATCTCATCCGGTAAGTCATCCACTCTTGTGCTAGTAAGGACAATTCTCGGTTTCCTGACCACAAAGAATTGTGGATCTTCCTTCTTCTCCATCTCCGTGAGAAGTTCTTTCCCATTCATGAGAAGTATGGTATTTCTTACTTCCGGTTTCACTTCTTTATCCTTTATCGGAAGTAACTTATGGGTTCTCCCATTTTTCTCCAGTGTATAGGTGTTCATCTTCCCATCATGAATCACATTTCGGTCATACTACCATGGTCTACCCAGCAATAGATGACATACATCCATGGGAATGACATCACACAGAATCTGATCATTATAATTCCCAATTTTGAATTCAACTAAACACTGTTTAGTGACACTTACCTGGTGTCCTTTTTGTAGCCACGAGACTTTATATGGACTCGGGTGCTTAGTTGTTTCTAGCTCTAATTTCTCCACCATTTCCTTAGAAACGAGGTTATCGGTGCTTCCGCTGTCCACAATGACCTTGCATTTCCTGTCTCTGGCTGTGCAAGCTGTCCTGAACAGTCTGCTCCTTTGCACTGAGTTTTCCACCTCCTTCTCAGGTGTCAAAAGGATTTTATGCATTCCAAGCAATCTTCCACTGTCTGCATCTTCATTCTCAGCATCACGTCTCTGCGCCTCAGTGATGTGAGCTTCTCCTGCATCTTTCTTCTTCTCTGGACACTCGAATGACTTGTGCCCATTCTTTCCACATGTAAAACATGTGGTAACTCCTCCTCTTCCTCTACCTCGACCTCTAGTACGAGGAAGAGTGTTTGCGTCAACATATCCGCCACCCTGCTCTGTATGTTGTCTCCTCAGCTCAACATATTGTTGTCCTCGCTGTGAGGTTCCACCTCTCTCAACCTTACCCTGAGGCTTCTTCCATTCCTCAATGGGATTCTGAGTTCTTTCTTGGGAAACTGCCTTGCCTCTGGGATGACTTCTGCCTCGCCCTCGCTGTCCTTGCCTTCGGCTTTAGAGCCAATTGATAAGCATCTTCCACCATTCTGATGGTTAGCATGCTTAGCTCATCTTGAATGTCATATCTCAGACCATTCAGATATCTCGCAACCTTCTCATCATCGTTCTCCCGATGACCTGCTCTAATATTGAGCTTGTAAAACTCCTCGATGTACTCTTTCACCGTCATCAACTTCTGTGTCAGGTTCTGCATTCGCCTGAATAGTGTGATCTGGTAATCCCTGGGGATGAACTTCGCCTTCATCTTCGCGATCATCCAATCCCATCTTTTGATTTTTTGTTTGCCTTTGGAACGTCTATCTGCCTGTAACTCGTCCCACCACAATGCTGCACATCCCTTCAACTTAGTGACAGCATGCCTTACCTTTTTATCCTCTTCGATATCCTCATAATCGAAGTAGGTGTCAAGAGATCGGATCCAGTCCAGCAACTCTTCTGCATCCAGGCTTCCTTCATAAGCTGGAATATCCATTTTAGTCTTGGAACTCATCCTGGCAATGGCTTTGATCAACCGCTCGGTTGATGCATCCTCTGTTGTGACCTCTTCTGCATGTCCAGCTTCTTCTTCGACCTCGGAATCACTAAGATCCCCTGCTCCAACTCCGCGTCTTTGTGCAGTCTCCATCTCCTCAAGCCTTGCTCGGAGATCTCTCATCTGCCGCTCCATTTCTGGATTTCCTGTCGGCCTGCCTCTTCTTCTCACCTCCCTGTCCTCTGGGTCAGGTGACTGTCTTTCCCTTCTTGGCGGCATGATGAATTCTCTTTTCTACTTCAGAAAGCAAAGAAATCCCGCTCTGATACCACACTGGCGCAACCTTCCCCACTACACTGGAGAATGATCGCTCCCACCAGGACCTTCTCAAATCTTTGGCCCGAAGAGCGTTAATGCTCCTCTAATTACCCATCGGGAATTCTTCACCCACAACACTCTCCAATGATCTTCCTTAGCAATCAGAAAATCAGAATTCACGATATCGCGAATTCTATGCTCGCGTGCCTTATGCCTCACGAGTCCCCGAACCCCGATATGGGTCAATCGTTGACTTTCTCCTCTTTTATTATCGAAGGTTTCCCTATCGGGATATCGCGAATCGCGAATCCGGCATGCAAGTGTTCTCTCTCGTCGAGAACCCCGATTCTCCGAACCCCGATTAGATGGGATTCCTTGACACGCGTTCCCATGATCAACGGTTGTGAACCTATCGAGATATCGCGGATCACGATATCGTCACTCCCGTTCCAACGTCTTGGTGCTTCAACTCGCGACATGCCGATATGTGATGGCACGTGCAAATTTGATGGTTCCCATGAACCCAGATCGACGGCACTACTTCCTCCTGAGCTTCGAGCTTCTAAATGCTTGCACTGTAATCTCCATGCACCTTTACAAGATCTGACGGTCCTCGAGTTCTCGTGGAATCTCTCCAGGAGATGTCAACCATCCGCCCTTCCTTTGATATTTCTTGCGAAATTAATCAAACACTTCCTCCGTGAAGACTTGTTCAAACACTCGCCAACCTGTGGAGTTTTTCTCGGGCATTCCACAGCATCTCTGCAATTTTCCTTCAGTGAACTGTAGGCCTGTTCCTCCTGATCTTGTCTTCGCTTTACAAGTATTTATGAGGACTTGTTGCATGCACTCCTTGCGGAAATTCTTCGAACACGACTAAGTGTTGAAGCTTCCCCGACTCTGCGCGCTCGCCTGCAGCAGCAGTCCTAATTCTCTTTCGCTCAGAATCGCAACTCTGAGGTTTCGTCCAGCCTGCGCACGTCTTGCATGGCTCCGGTGCCAAATATGCACTTCTGAGAGCTTAGAACAAAAGTTTCCTCTGCCTGAACCCTGTAGTCACGCACTCCTTGCGGACAAATTCAACTGCACCCTTTGCACGAATTCTCTGGTCCAATATAGAGAAACAATTGAAACTAATTTCTTACTCTCACAGATTTCAATCCAACTATGAAATCACATACACAGCATGTCAAAGCAAATGTATGACAGAAAACAAACATTCATGAGCATATAACCAACACACATAGAGAAACAACACCAGCCATGAAATTTGAATCAAAGACTCTCTTCTATTAATTCAAAAACATCTGTACATGGGTGTTCTTCACAAATTCTCTGCTTGCTCCTCCTCTTGCTCTTGAATGCTGCTAATGTTACAATGATACAAAGGAGGGTGTCTATATCCCGTTTCCCTCTCGAAATCAAAAGCTATCAAATCTAGAAATAAATTCCTATCTAACAGCATTAAATCTATTAAATGCCTCAGCTACCTAAGGACGTGAGCTATTCACTCAAGGTCCATTACAATATACAAGTGCGTCGTTTCTTAAATGAATCATTTAAGATCGCGCAACAACTTCCAAGTGTTTTCCAAAATTTGTGCTGGCACTATCCAGCTGTCTTCCGCTCGATGTGCTGGCTCGCTTGACGTGGGCGATGCTCCTGCATCAGTGAGGCTTTCTTATTTCTGTTCAAATCTCAATAAGTACATCACAGTAGTTCCAAAAAGTTACAAAACTAATATGGTCTTGTTCTACTAGATCTTAATAGCCCAACAGAAGAAACGACACTCAAATCGGATGACCAGAGCTCCCAGAAATGGCCTGCAAAGGTGTGCTCCTCAACAACTTCCCTGCATAAAAATGGCTTTGGTTGGGAAACTTTTCACCATAAACCTACTCTGAATCTCCTCCATGGCCTCAAGAAGGCCTGGTATGGAGTTGGTAACCATCTCCCAACTTCCCCCCAAGATCTGGCCTCAAAAAGGGCCCAATATCTCCCAATATTAGCCAAAATCTCCAAAAATTGGCTAATAAATCATAAAAAATCACTATAATATAGTTTATAACCCATTTTTGCATTTGAATAGGGCACAACCCCTTTTGGTTCAGCTACTGGTCGTATGAGACACCTGCACATGGCCAGACGGTTATCTCCAAATGCACTAGCCCCTGAAGTCTGGCACCTGGTCCTGAGTTGTTGGTCCATGTGGCCACTCCCCATGCGTGCGCACCAATCTGTATAGCCTAGGGTTAAGTCCCTAGTCGGCGGGCTAGCCCAACCGACCGGGCTAAACCCTTAACTACTACACCCAAAAACGGAATAGACCCCGGGTCGTATGGTGAAAGGTGGCAACAACTCCGACCATGGGCTGGACTTTTAAAAAACCACGCCAACGGAATATAGCTTGTGGTCCCGTTGCTTGGTCATGTGGATGTTCTGTCGGGGGCTGGGGCTAAGCCCCAACCCTTTCTCTGCCCCACATTACATTACACCAAGATTTTATATATGTTTTTCCCATTACATAACAAGACACGCACGCAGGCGGGTTGGCTAGCCCAACCCTGCCAAAGCTTAGCCCAGTGGGAGGTTTGGGTTTCGAATCCTGCGAACTCCATAAAATTTTGATATACATAATAACCAATGCTAGGGTGCCACATGACACCTTCTCATTCGCCAACTGATGCCAAATGTCAAACGTCGATTGATCCATGTGTCAACGCCATACCCTACCACCTGTCTTCCCTGTTATTGTTTGTACCCTGCCACATGTCATCGTATGGACGTGCCATGTGTTGCCATACGAACATGCCACATCAGCTGTAGAAACGTGTCGCATGTCACCCTTGCAGTGGTGACACGTGTCACCTCCTAGTTGGTCCACCTGTACCTGCCATGTCATCAGTCAGTACGCCCAATCAACCTGCCACGTTAGCTGTACGAACCCTGCCACATCTGCACCAACTGTGCTTCCACATCATTTGTACAGTTGTATGGCCTGTAAAGTCATCTGCCACGTGGCACTGTACGGACTGTAAAGTTGGCATTTTTTTGCATGTTTGGAAAAATGAATAGATCGCCCTAACTTGAGCATACGAAGTCTGTTTGAGCCTGTTCAAGTTGCATTAGGTTCGTATCGACGAGGCCTACAGACGTCCGTTTTGAAGCCATTATGAGAACTTTGATTTTTAGGCCTTTTTGAGCCCCATCAAGCTCCTGGATCCGATTCTAGATCATGGAATCTATATAGATTTTCAAGTCTAGGAACTAGGTCAAAACATAAAGGTGATCAACTATTATGGGCCCTATGATGATAAGAATCCCTTCTAGGATGATTTTTTTATCCCAAGAACTTATTAGGCATGAAAAAAGTATTGTAGGAGGTGACCTAAATTCCACTCTAAGTAGCTCGAAGGTTTTGGGAAACAAGTGCAAGGCATGACATACTTGCAAAATATTTTAGGTATAAGTTTAAGGAGGTGGGCCTTGTTATCACTCCAGGAAACTCTCCTAGGCTGTATGTCAAAGATGCCTGGTAACTTTATCTTTTTGGAAACTATTTTCTCAATAATAGGTGTGGGTTTGGATCAAGTTGGATGACTGAATCACTCCTCACTCAAAACATGCATGAACACATTTAGATGGACAAGGATTTCAACCACAAATGTTCAGAGAGTTTACGAGTAAATGGATGTGTGGAGAAATAACTATTATACCAGCAGAATCATATATAAAACATATATGAATGGCCAATTACAATAATCATAGAAATACTTGCAAAGTTTAACTTATGAATGCAATGATAAGATGACAGTTATCAGGCATAAATAAGCATAACAACATGAATATAATATCCAGGTGCAAGTACAGAATAGGTAAGAAGATGAAATATGAACAAATTATGGAAAAATAAGCTTGTATTACTTAATATGAAAATGAGAAGCTTGAGTACAAAATCTAAAGGAGTCTCCAAAGTCGAACCCTTACTTCTTCAAAAGTTTTAGGCTTTATAGCCTTTACAAAGCGGTTCCAGATCCTATTAAATTGGATCTAGAATACTAAAAATAGTAAAGTCAAAGTAGTTCACAGAATTAGGAATAAGTACTATTTTAAGGGTCAAACCCTTAACATGATGATCTCAAAAAGTATTTGACATGATGATCTCATAAGCATTTGATCAAGTTGAATCTTCATCTTGAAAACAAAGCAGTTTCTAGCCAAAAATAGAAAAGCTATTTGGCATTTTCCCCCCCTCTAGCGCCTCAAAAACTGGAATAGAGAGATGATATATGTGCATTTAATTATTATGCTTCAATAGGAATCATACTCCTACCATCTGAGAGTAAAAAACCGAGATCTGGGCAATAAGAAAGTCGATCTGGCTATCTCTGCGCTTTCGGTGGCTAAGAAGTCAAAATTATAGCATGTAAGCCATCAAAATCTTTGCTTTTGGTGGCTAAGACAGTTGTGAAAGCCTGCCTGAGGCACATAACTGATTTTATCTATCTAAAGATCCTATTCATAGTCAAGTGCCACATATGCAAGCTTCTCCTTCACATCATGGACAATTTCACGCTCTGCAGTGGTGGTGAATGAATACCCTCTCTATGTCAAGATCTTCATTAATGCATCTGTCAAATTTCGCTCCGCAAGATCCAATCTAAATATAGCATGAAGCAAGGCATATGTTTCATAAATTGGCACTATGTGACTAACACCATTCCCAGAATCTATCACAATACCAATTGCACGACCACTTGCATACAAAGACAGAACTTCCTAAATGGAAACATACATAGCAGGCACATTAAAAGTTTCAAACATGATCTGAGTCATTTTCTCTCTGTTCGCCTTGGGATTCAGGGGAGCTTCAGTAAGAAGTACAGTATGTTCTACTATGAAGGCCCCAGCCAAAGAATGTTAAAACCTTTGTACTTGGCAGTGTGTCGCCTTTGAGGAACACAATTTGTCATTTGTTGTTGCTCTGAACTTCCATCTTTAGACGTCGAAGCAGATCCTTTCCAGATCAAAACAATAGAAAATGGAAAACTCTCTTAAACCATGAATTCACACACTTTGAATGTCGAACTAAGAATAGAACATTGAAGAGCAAATTCTCGAGCCACCCACTCACTTGTATTCATTGTCCGCCTCGGTTTCTTTCCAAAAGTCTCGATCAGTATTTTGGATATTGCAGGAATACGAGAACCCGAGCCAACAACTTCAACTGCATGAATCTTATCTACAGTAACTCTTGCTTCAATCAAAACCTGCTCGTAGGGCCCTTTGACACGCTCGAGCATCGGTGGTGCAAGTTGTTCAAATTCATCTCGTTTGATAAACCCTCTAACATCTTTCTCGTCCATTAAACACTCAATCGACTTGAGGATTTAATGTAGTTGCGTGGCATGTGAATTAGTTTGGTATATCGTGTGGCATATGGGCTCGGCTTGGACATTTGGACACTGTAGTGCTTAAGTGTTTTGGCTTAACGCTAACCTATGTATGGCTTGTGATGATGACAGGTATTTGAAAGATGGACTCGGCGCTTGTTATGGAAATTGAAAGCTTGACTTGACCTGTCGATTTGGTAATGTATACTGGGACTGCGTGTTAATTCTTGGCTTGACCCTTATTGTCGACTTGTTTCTTAGTTTGTAAATGACTCGTGGCTTTGAATTTGAATGCGCAGCTAGCATGTGAGACAGTATAACATATGAATTGGAATATGGCATATTAAATGGTTTAGTAGGTAAGCTAATTCATGGGATAGCTTTTAAAAACAAACCATCAACACCGATAGGCTTAGACTTGTGATTTGAGATCAGAGATTCTAGACTTGGGATAGTGACTAGATGCAATAGATTAGGGCTAACAATTTTATTTGTATTGCAGGTCAAGAGGGGAAAATTTAAGGATGTTGGGCAAAATCAATCACCGGAAAATCCATGAAGAACTTGGAATTAAAGACATTGGCCACAAAAATAATAAGTAAAAATGAGAGGGATATGAACATGCTTTTAAAAATACCATTACATTTTTTTTCGCTAACATATAGCTCCAACTGGGATGGAGACCTCCCTGTGAGGTTTCCAAGAACCTAGTAGTTCCAGTCGCCTTTAGCATTGGCCATAGAGTCATCTGGCTTTTACAACTAATCTTTTATGAACCTGTAGTCTGCCTATAGCCTGCTCTGCTTATTCATCAACCAATAACTGAAAGAATCTGCTTGCTCATATGAAGAGCTTATTCTCCTATATACTCCTACTCTAACCATTTTACTGATTTTTAATCAAGTAAAATCATGCTTCCAATGAAGCCATGTCAGAAACTTATTTGCTAACACAATTCTTGATCTTGATCCCAAAAATAAAAGAATGCATAGCCAACATAGATGTGTTCTGAAAAAATGATAGAAGCAGTCTTCATCTGACAATAATATCTTAATCTTTATACTGCTGAATGATTCCAGAAAATCGACAATGGGATCAATAAAATAGCAAAGGAATACCTCTTCAAGATTTTGTTCCGACTGTAAACTGAAATGATGTTGGTGGCTACCTTCCCTGATCTCAATGCTGAATGTAGACTGCTAGACCTCTGCTGGAGAAACATGCATGATCAACTGTTGATCTAAACTTTTATTCTCATCATCTTCCTCTTCATTTCTGCTGCAATTCCCCTTTGTCCGCAAAACTGAAAGCTGATGGCTACCCTTAGCATTTGTTGCAGATCCAAAACTGTCGCCTGCTGATATGCCAATCTGATAATCATCTTTGGGGTTTTCAAAGGGGACAATCTCATCTTCAAGACAACCTAAGTTGGTAGATGCATTTGATACAATGTCAAAAGAATCAATGCTATGGTTATCCACCTGAAGATCACCAATATCTTGGTTACAATGATAGATGTCCCCTATTGCAACATACTCTTCGAAGCTATCATTAAGCACATCATGTATACATTCGTGATCATCTCTCTGTGTAGCTAAAGGAACAATCTCTTCGAACTTATAACAATCAGACTCAAGGATCGTAAGAGAGCGTTCGGTTTCTTTATTATCAATTTGGAGTTCATGTTGATGGGAAAACACAACATCTTGAAGATCATTAAAGGGTTGTTTTATATTATGAGGGAGAGATCTTTATATATTTACATCTTCATGCTTACAATGTAATTCATATTCATCACAACAATTATCAAATGCAAACTCACCTAAAAAATACCTCTTGCAATGCTCAGTGAATGCTCAGTGAAAATCCTTCAATGATGAAATACTGGAAGGAGGTAAAGAAAAATACCACTGACGTGCATTACCATACAATGAAAACACGAACATCTTCATATGAACATCGTCATGTTGTAGATCTAATAGATCCATGCACTCATGAAACTTGGGGAGGTGTTATGCAGGATTGTCTTCTTTGCTCTCTTTGAAGCTAGGCAGAAAATCTCCCCATTCCGACATATCAGGTACTGGATGTGGGAAACTAGGAACTAAAGAGAAGTCAAGAGGTGCAAACCTCCGAGCCAAAAGAGCAACAAATGCTTTTGACATTTGAATATCGTGGAGTTTCCACTGAATCTGTCCTTCATGGAGTCGCCAGATAGATGATTACAACCAATGTAGTGTCCAACCTTTGTCTATCATCAAAGATCAAATCTATGTCCTCTCCCAGGGAAGCTGAGCTACGATCTCCTCTCCTTGGCAACGACGCCAATTTGTTATCACTCTAGGAAACTCTCCTAGGCTGTATGTCAGAGATGCCTGGTAACTTTATCTTTTTGGAAACTATTTTCTCAATAATAGGTGTGGGTTTGGATCAAGTTGGATGACTGAATCACTCCTCACTCAAAACATGCATGAACACATTCATATGGACAAGGCTTTCAACCACAAATGTTCATAGAGTTTACGAGTAAATGGATGTGTGGAGAAATAATGTAATGTCCCCACTTTGGGACATCGTCACAGTGCAGAGATTTATGTTGACTAGAGTAGCCAGATGGATGTTATAGCGAGTACAGGAGTATTTGAGAGGCATTGTGGGGTCCAGCTTGCATCGATCCTCATATTCCATCATTATGATCCATTCCGCATAGGTTGGCTTTGGTTTCGTTGCATTCCGACGATTTCCATGATTTTGACTATTTTGAGCTATAAGTTAATTGAAATCATTGAAGAGATCATTTTGGGCACATTACTTGGAGGAACCTCTCAGTGTAATAGCTCATTGGAATCGGGAGGAGCAACACTACAGGATGGGATGGCTAGAAGTGACTTTCAGTGGCCAGGGAAGCCACAAGGAGAGATGAGGAGCT
>SNQJ01S0179607.1:0-14249 GCA_010110895.2 Picea sitchensis | reverse complement strand
GGATTCTATCACTTGGGTTTTCATTGCAGGGCCTTGGACATCAGATCTAGTGCTTTCTGAGATAGTTTTATGGCTCAGATTATTTCTTGAGCAGTGGGGCGAATTGAAGAGAAGGAGGGTGTTTTTGAGATCCAGATCTAGTCTGTTTGGAGGGGTTACACTTCAGATCTGACCCCGAGACTTTACCTAGTGACTTGCAGTGTCCCGATCTATATTTATGGAGAGTTTCAGAGCATTTGGAGGCCTTCTTTAGCAGGGCCGAATTATCTAGGGTTTCATTCATCCAGTGGGGCGCACCATTCAGTGGGGGATTTCAGATCTACAGAGATTGAGAGGGATCTTGGAGATTCAGTCACCTGTGTTGTTCTTACCATCACTTGATCTATCAGTTGGCATATTTATTAGGGTGATTGGACACTTTTGGTAGCAGGGCCGAGTTATTGAGGGTTTTAGCCTTCTATTGGAGCATCGCATTCTTCAGCTAGAGAGTTTGGCATTCAGATCTGCTTGTATTGATCTTCATTTCTTATTCAGCCTTTGGAGGCATCTTTTGTATTAGCGGGAGAATTTTGTAGCAGCTCTTATCTATTGTCTATCTTCTTGGCCATCTGTTAAGCATTCCAGATTGGCATCTTCATTATAGCAGGTTTCTCTATTTTATGAATAAAGAAGAATTGAGATGTTTTAGCTTGTCTATCTTATTGCATATGGTTGAGGTATGTTCCATGGTTATTTCTTTCTTTTATTTGTTGCATACACACATATAAACACATCTAAAAGGTAGATCAGCAAAGTGTTTGACGAAATACCACAACCAGTAAAAGTTTGAAAAGACACCAAAACAGTGATGATCCTTGCATAATGGCTTGGGATCATTAGAAATAACTATTAAACCAACAAAATCATATATAAAACATATATGAATGGTCAATTACAATAATCACATAAATACTTGCAAAGTTTAACTTATGAATGCAATGATAAGATGACAGTTATCGGGCATAAATAAGCATAATAGCATGAATATAATATCCAGGTGCAAGTACAGAATAGGTAAGAAGATGAAATATGAACAAATTATGGAAAAAGAAGCTTGTATTACCTAATATGAAAATGAGAAGTTTGAGTACAAAATATGAAGGAGTCTCCAAAGTCGAACCCTTACTTCTTCAAAAGTTTTAGGCTTTATAGCCTTTACAAAGCAGTTCCAGATCTTATTAAATTGGATCTAGAATACTAAAAATAGTAAAGTCAAAGTAGTTCATAGAATTAGGAATAAATCCTATTTTAAGGGTCAAACCCTTAACATGATGATCTCAAAAATTCTTTGACATATTTAGTGATTCTTCATAGGCATTCGATCAAGTCGAATCTTCATCTTGAAAACAGAGCAGTTTCTAGCCAAAAATAGAAAATCTATTTGGCCTTTTCCCCTCCTCTAGCGACTCAAAAACTGGAACAGAGAGCTGATATATGTGCATTTAATTATTATGCTTCAATAGGAATCATCCTCTTGCCATATGAGAGTAAAAAACTAAGATCTGGGCAATAAGAAAGTCGATCTGGCTATCTCTGTGCTTTCGGTGGCTAAGAAGTCAAAATTATACCCTGTAAGCCACCGAAATCTTTGCTTTCGGTGGCTAAGACAGCTGTGAAAGCCTGCCTGAGGCACATAAATGCTTTTATCTATCTCAAGATCATGTTCATATTCAAGTGCCACATATGCAAGCTTCTCCTTCACATCATGGACAATTTCACGCTCTGCAGTGGTGGTGAATGAATACCCTCTCTCTGTCAAGATCTTCATTAATGCATCTGTCAAATTTTGCTCTGCAAGATCCAATATAAATATAGCATGAAGCAGGGCATATGTTTCATAAATTGGCATTGTGTGACTAACACCATCCCCATAATCTATCACAATACCAGTTGCACAACCACTTGTATACAAAGACAGAACTGCCTGAATGGCAACATACATAGCAGGCACATTAAAAGTTCCAAACATGATCTAAGTCATTTTCTCTCTGTTCGCCTTGGGATTCAGGGGAGCTTCAATAAGAAGTACGGGATGTTCTACTGTGAAGGCCCCATGCAAAGAATGTTAAAACCTTTGTACTTGGCAATGTGTCGCCTTTGAGGAACACAATTTGTCATTTGTTGTTGCTCTGAACTTCCATCTTCAGAAGCCGAAGCAGATCCTTTCCAGATCAAAACAATAGAAAATGGAAAACTCTCTTGAACCATGAATTCACACACTTTGAATGTCGAACTAAAAATAGCACACTGAAGAGCACATTCTCGAGCCACCCACTCACTTGTATTCATTGTCCGCCTCGGTTTCTTTCCAAAAGTCTCGGTCAATATTTTGGATATTGCAGGAATACGAGAACTCGAGCCAACAACTTCAACCCCATGAATCTTATCTACAGTAACTCCTGCTTCAATCAAAACCTGCTCGCAGGGCCCTTTGACACGCTCGAGCATTGGTGGTGCAAGCTGTTCAAATTCATCTCGTTTGATAAACCCTCTAACAGCTTTCTCGTCCATTAAACACTCAATCGACCTGAGGATTTAATGTAGTTGTGTGGCATGTGAATTAGTTTGGTATATTGTGTGGCATATGGGCTCGACTTTGGACATTTGGACACTGTAGTGCTTAAGTGTTTTGGCTTAACACTAACCTATGTATGGCTTGTGATGATGACAGGTATTTGAAAGATGGACTCGATGCTTGTTATGCAAATTGGAATCTTGACTTGACCTGTCGATTTGGTAATGTATACTGGGACTGTGTGTTAATTCCTGGCTTGACCCTTATTGTCGACTTGTTTCTTAGTTTGTAAATGACTCGTGGCTTTGAATTTGAATGCGCAGCTAGCATGTGAGACAATATAACATATGAATTGGAATATGGCATACTAAATGGTTTAGTAGGTAAGCCAATTCATGGGATAGCTTTTAAAAACAAACCATCAACACCGATAGGCTTAGACTTGTGATTTGAGATTAGAGATTCTAGACTTAGGACAGTGACTAGATGCAATAGATTAGGGCTAACAATTTTATTCGTATTGCAGGTCAAGAGGGGAAAATTTAAGGATGCTGGGCAAAATCAATCACCGGAAAATCCATGAAGAACTTGGAATTAAAGACATTGGCCACAAAAATAATAAGTAAAAATGAGAGGGATATGAACAGGCTTTTAAAAATACCATTACATTTTTTGTCGCTAACATCTAGCTCCAATTGGGATGGAGGTCTCCCTGCGAGGTTTCCAAGAACCTAATAGTTCTAGTCACCTTTAGCATTGGGCATGGAGTCATCTGGCTTTTACAACTAATCTTTTGTGAACCTGTATTCTACCTATAACCTGCTCTGCTTATTCATCAACCAATAACTGAAAGAATTTGCTTGCTCAGATGAAGAGATTATTCTCCTATATACTCCTACTCTAACCATTTTACTGCTTTTTAATCAAGTAAAATCATGCTTCCAATGAAGCCATGTCAGAAACTTATTTGCTGACACAATTCTTGATCTTGAAGTCTGTTTATTTACCAAGGAATCCATTTTCTCTTTCATTCCTTCTCCTAGTTATTTTTAGTGTCTACCCACATTGCCTCTTCATAACATTTTGGTTCACCAGAATCAATCAACAATAAATAATACAATGAAGGAGAGTTCCGTTAAAGGGGTCTACTTAACTTGGTAGATATTCTAACAACACTTGCAGGAGTTTCAGTTGTTTTTTGTTCCTGTTGTTGCACATTTTGATTTTCTAGTACCTTTGGAATTTCTTTTTCGGTGATCTCACCAAGCACTGTGTATTCTGGTTTTTCTTTTTCCTATTTCTTTCCATGCAAATGATCTTTTTACATGACCTTCTCATTGAATATGAAATCTCTACTCATAATTATTTTGTGATTTTCATAATCCCATAAGCGATAACAAAAATCATTAACACCGTATCCAATAAAGGTACACTTCTTGGATTTTGCCTCAAGATTTGTTCTATTTTATTTATTTATATGGAAAAATGCTTCACAACTGAAAGTCTTCAAAAACGAATAGTTTACCTTTTTACCTGTCCATGCCTCCTCTAGAATGCCACCATCCAAAGAGCTTGAAGGTCCTCTTTTTATTAAGTAAACAACATTATCTACAACATATTCCCAGAATTGTAAGGGAAACCCAACATACAATCTCATACTCCTTGCACACTCCATTATTGTCACGTTCATCCTTTCTGACACACCATTTTCTTGTGGTGTTCTTGGAATTGTATTTTCTCTACGAATCCCATGGTATGAACAATAATCATCAAATTCCTTGCTGCAGTATTCACCCCCATTGTCTAATCTGAGACACTTCAACCTTTTTCATGTCTCATTCTCAACCAAATCTTTCTGTTTATTAAAAGTATCAAAAACATCAGATTTTTGTCAAATGCAATAAACCCATTTTTTTCTAGTTTCGTCATCAATAAAAGTAACATAATAACGAGAGCCACTAAGAGATGATACTCAAGTTGTTCCCCATACATTTGTATGAACAAGCTCTAAATTTTCATTCTTCTTTAACTTTCCAACTTCGAGAAATCTGACTCTCTTTTGTTTTCCATAAACACAGTGCTCACAGAAATCCAAATCAATTTGTTTAATATCTTGAAACAAATTTCTTTTGTGAAGTATTTTCATCCCCTTCTCACTCATGTGTCCAAGCCTATGATGCCACAATGTTTTATCCACTCCTGTAGAAGCTAAAGAGATAGAAGAGTCAATATTACTAGTACATAAATACAATGTACATACCTTCTCTCCTTTTTCTATCACCAATGATCATTTGGTGACCTTCCACACCTTATCTGTAAATATATATATACAACCTTCACTTGCCAACTGGCCAGTTGAAGTTAGACTTTTCTTTAGATCTGGAATATGTCTTACCTCTTTCAAAAACCATTGGTTTCCATTATTTTTTTTATATTTGTAACTTAACCATTCCAACAATTTTGCATGGTGCATCATCACCCAAATGAACCTATCCAAAATCACCTTGAACATAATATAGAAAATGTTTCCTAAGGGGTGTGGCATGAAGTGAAGCCCCTAAATCTACTACCCAAGACTCAGAAATATTATCTACAAAAAGAATCAAAGCATCTTGTAACACGTCACCTGTTACATTTGCTTCCTGATTTTTCTCCTGATGTCCATCTCTTTGTTTCTTTGGAGTTCTGCAGTCTTTCTTCAGATGTCCTTTCTTCCCACAATTCCAACACTCTATCTTTCCCAATATAGATTTGGATATTACCTTCCTATAATTATCGTGGCTCCTTGAGCCCTTTCTTCTATCATTTTGTCTTCCCTTGTTCTCCATGTTTAATGCATTACCTGATGTTTCACTTGTGCTTTTATGTCGCATTTCCTCGCTAAGGATAACACCAACAACATCATCAAATTTTAGAGTGTTTGAACCAGAGACATAGTTACTTACAGCCATGACCAAGCCATTCCAGCTTTCTGGCAATGAGCACAGGATTAGAAGAGCCATGACCTCATCATCAAAATCCACTTTTACAAAACTTAGTTGATTAGTAATCATATTAAATTCATTTAAATGATCTGCAACAGACCCACCTTCTGACATCTTCATATTAAATAATCGCTTTATTAGAAATACCTTATTGGATGTCGAGGGTTTTTCATACAGTTTATCCAATGCGTCCATCAACTCTTTCATTGTATTTTCTTTTGAAATATTTAAAGCCATCAGCGCTACTAGGCACAATCGTATTGTTCCTAGTGCCTTTTTGTCAAGAACCTCCTATTCTTCGTCCTTCATGGTCATCGGCTTCTTTTCTATTCCACCCAATGGTAGGAATAGATCCTTCTGATATAAATAATCTCCCATATGCATCTTCCATAACTAATAGTTTTGGTCATTAAATTTCTCGACCCTAAACTTTCCATCTTCTGCTATTTCTCCCACTCAAACTAGGAATCCTCTTTTCCTGCGAGTTAGCTTTCTCTCTAATACCAATTGTTAGAAAAACGAGATCGTGAAGCAATAAAATAAAACAAATACGGAAATAAAACACACAAGATACACAATAAAATAGAGAACAGATATATGTGGTTCACCCAGTGTGGGCTACATCCACTAGAGAAATTTCTAGGTCCTTCCTTATTATTATCCAGCAAAATGAAGGGATACAACCTATAGAACACATGTTGTAACTTCCTCTTCTTTCTCTCATGGTCTCCTCTCTCAGAATACAATATTCACGATAATACACAACCAAAATATAATTACCTCATAAAAGAGGGTTTCCTTCTAGGGAAAAAAACCCTGAAAATAAATTCTATTGTCAGATATGTGACCTTATAATGAACGGTCCAGATTGACTATGAAATTACAATATTTTACAAGGTAATTTTTCCCAATATTTTGCTTCAGGGGCGTTTCCCCTGAATCCCCCGCCAAGGGGGGATACAAAAATTATCGTCGTGCCCCCCCTGGCGATAATTTTAGGGGGGAAATCCCCCCCCCACACCCCCCGTTAGGGAATGAGGTCCAAGCACAACTGAAACAAACCTCTGAATCAGGAAGATAATTAGGCTCCACAACCAACAACTTGGTGGTTTGTTTGTCTATTATCTAAGGTTGCATGAACTTGTGGTATAATCCTATCCACGTCATTAACCATGGTAGACTCCTATATGTTGTATACTCTCCTACTGTTCGACTGCCTATGCAGGTAGTCCCTTAGAAAATTTTCTTCTCCACATCCCCAACATTTCAATGATTCTCTCTTTGTATTATCAACCTTTCCTATGGCTGATCCAAAGGGATTATTTCCACTCTGAGATGGAAAATTCTGTTGATATGCACTCTTAGTGGGAAGGCTCATATTAGATCTCTTCCCATGCTTATTAAACTTTCAAGATTTAAACCCCTTCTTCCTGAATCTCAATTTATCTTTCTTCTCCTAATCCTTGTGAGATTCTACCTTGTGTTGGTATTCCTCATACTAGTACCTTGCTTTCTGAATGGTATCTTCTAAAGTATTACGTTCATCAAACTCAATTCTGTATCAGAAGAATTCAAGAAGCCCACTAAGGAATCAATGCATCTTCACCTTTTCATCCTTTATATAGGGCACATACCTCATCAGCTCAAGAAAATTGTTGACATATTCATCTGTTGTGATTTTTCCTAGCTTGAGTTCATAGAACTCCTTAGTATTTTCATCGTAGTACCTTTCAGACAGGTACTTCTTGAAGTATTTCTCAAATTTCCCCCATGATATCTCCTTCTCATGGATTCCCTTTACATTTCTAAGGTCCTCCCACCAAATAGAGGCCTTTCCATTCATGTTGAAAATGGTTATTCAAGCCTTCAAGTTTTTAGAGTAGTCATGAACTATGAAGTACTTATTTAATCCAAGTATTCAAGCTTCTGCTTCTTCCCCCTTTTTAATCTCCCCATCAAAAGTGTTCAGCTTGGCTTTCTTAATATATTCTAAGTCATGGCTCTTGGAATGCTTCCTCCTCTTCTTCTCCTCTGAGAATGTGAACTATTCCCACTGTTGGATAGTTCCTTGGAGCTTTCAGCCCCATCACTAGAGGATTATCTAGATGAGTGCTTAATGTTAGCATCCCTCTAGACTCCATGTTGGGCCTTCTTGGATGTGTTTCTTCTTGCATTTCTACTTTCAGAGCCATGATTTTGTATCTAAGGTGAACTTTGGATTTTCTTGGAGTGATGTTTGTCCACATTACTGGCTATTGGCCCATGTTGCAGGTGCCTCTATATATTTGGCAGGCTTTGCAACAATATTGCATTTATTTTAGTTTGCTTTTCATGTTCTTTTATAATCCTCTCGTTATATTCTTTAAAGCATTGTAACTCTGCCATGAGGCTTCTTACAGTTTCATCTAAATTCGAAGGGGTTTCCACCACTCTCCTTTCATCATACTCTTCTTCTTTGTTATGGGATCCATCTCCCATCCCATTATGTGTCACCATTATTTATGTTGTAGTTTTCCTTGTTTTCCAATGATTGGTTAAGTGCTAATAAAAACATTATTTGTTAGTTACTTATCCATTAAATTATGAACAACTTATAACAATGTCATACATATTTAAACATGTAAAAGAATTATAATGTCTCAACCCAAAATTCTGTAAACTCTTATGGATAGGGTAGGGTGGGGTGCCCTCCCCCTTAAAGATTTTTTTTTTAACAAAATTTCTTTGACTCTTTCTTGAGCCCAAGCAGGCCAAGTGTTGTTTCCTGCTCTGATACCACTTTGTAAGACATTGAACCCCCTAAGTACCTTCTTAAGGCATAGGGTATTAAATTTTCATTTTTTCCTTAACCATATCAAATCCCCTTCTCAAGGGAACAATCATATTATGCTCATCAAGAGCTTTCCAATGACTGTAACCATGTTCAATTTCGAGCTCTAGATCAAAAGTTACAGCCTCTCAAAGTTTCTTATACCGACATTGTCCAAAATCCACTCATCGCAACGTGGTACCGACTTGGATCCACGTCACTTGTGTCCATCCAACATGGTACTAATGTGATGCATGTTACCTATCCCATCAGTCCTCGGCTTATCGGGCCCTCCAATTCAATGGATCGGATTGACTCAGAGCCTTTTTTTCATCGTCTGATTCCCTCTCCATCGGTGTACATCTACTCCATATCTCACAAACCACTCCAACAGGATTATTTCGATGGCATCCACAATCGGCCATAATCAGCCACATGTAATGAAACATGGTCTTGTCATTTCCCACCACCTAGTGAGACATGTGGTGCTTCCACAACCGACCACCTATCATGACATGTTTCCATGCCACTATCTATCACTTGGAATGACATGTGTCACTCATAATTCATCACGGAGCTCTGCCTCAACACTTTGATTCAGCTTGACACGTGGCATGACCAACATCGGAAACATGTACCACCCCTATCATGATGTGTGGGCTGGCATGGATATACATGTCATCATCAGGAATACGGTCTAACCACTCGGGTGTTGACACCTTCCCACTTGTCCCAATGGTCCTTATCCCATCAGGCCCACCAAAAGAATGGCCTGCATAGACTCTCATTATCCATGCCTGATCTACAATGTTTTCAGAGTGGTCTTTGTCTAAGTACCTAAATATTATGCTTGAAAAACACTTCGATGAGGTCTGCTCTGATGGGTCGTCTCCGTAGATCCAACGACCCTCTGTCTCTAAAACCAACAACCTCAATCATGTCAATTCCTCAACTTGCTCGACGGTCAATGCCTGCCCTCTATTCTCTTGCAAGTGATTAGGTTGGGCCTGTGAAAACTCTATGGTTTTCATTTCATCATTCCCTTCCCGCGCTCAATGGACCTTGTCCATTCTCGGAGTTCCTCCTATCGAAGTACTTCCTCCCAGGAGTCATGCTCCACTCTTACGGACATACTCTGACTATGTAAAATCTGACTGATCAGACGATCCTCGGAATCAGTTATCAACAGCTCTGATAACTTCAGAGTCCCTTCTTGTGGGATAGTTAATGACCATCCCATGCTCTTCTTGAGCTCGTATCAACATAGGACCCGTAACGACCTGCAACTGAGATTTAATCTTCTCTCTCTCACCAATCAATTATTCATATCACCTCTCGAAATATCCCCCATCAAAGTGCCCCCACTATGGGCATCCAATGTTACTCAGAACGTCATTCTATGATGATACTCATTTCATAGGGATCCATTGGTCCACATTACTTCTCAGATTCTACCCCATCAGAGTGCCTCCACTTTGGGCATCCATGGATACTTTGACCGTCCTTCTCCAACGATACTCACCACCAAGAGATCCAACAGTCCAGATTACCTCTCAGAGTCTGCCCCATCAAAATGCCTCCACTACAAGCATCCAATGCTACGATGACCATCATTCTCTAATGGAGGGCCCAGATCTAGTCACGATCCGTTATTAATGACTGTGATTCATCTTGTCTCAAAACATGGGTTTTCTACAGGTTATCAGTCCAAACTTAGACTTGGCTCTTTCGGGAATTCTTCTAAGTGTTTTCTCAATCTTACCAAGCCTTTGAGAGCTCTCGCTTTTCTCTGAAAACCACTAAGACTTTCCCTTTTGCCACTTAAGTGGAGATTATCATCTCTTGCAACTCTCCATTTCAAGATAGTGAGTTTTTGTGGATGATTAAGACTCTCTAACCATGCATAGATATCCTAGACCCGATCTAACACTTTAGTAATCTAGAAATTAACATTTGTGATACAAAGAGAATCGGATATTCTCATCTTCAGATATTCTATGAAGACTTTAACCATTCAGTCTACACTACAACACATGATATTATACATATATACATATATTCACACAAATAGGCTACAAACACCTAACCAACACTATGTTTCTCTTCAAGGTCATAAACAATTACTTACAACTGCCTTTTCTAAGGATAAGGACAGTCAGTAAGTAGAGACAACAATGATTTAATTCCAAGCTATAACAATATCCTAAACCTATGAGCTTCTCAACATTCATTTAACATAAGACCAAATTCACACCATTCAGAAAATATTTTTGCATTATTACTGAACTTGATAATCTATAGAAATGAAGCACAACAATACTTATATAAAAACTAGACAACGTTGGCAATTGTTGAAGGCACAGTTATGCTAGATATCTCTATAGTTGGCCACCCCCTATCCAAAGTATGATGCCATGAGGGAAATTTCAATTTAATCAGCAATTAGCAGAACATGGAGGCTACTCTCTTGTTTCTCATAACTAGAAGTATTTCCTTGTTTCTTCTCTTCACTCAGAGTTTTTTTTTTTTTTTTTTCAGAACCCCCATGTGTGCCCCCTCTGTCCTCTTTTTTCATGTCTTCTACCACACCATTTTGTGGGTCAAATACCCCAATTCATGGTTCAGTCAGAAACTTCCAGATTGGTACTATTCCCATTCCTCATTGATTTCTGAGGAAGATCACCCAACTACCAACTTGATAGGTAAATAAATTTTATGGGAAAGAGGACAGTTATGGGTTTGGTTATTTTTAATTCAGTAGAGTAATGCTTGGAAGAGGTCTTCTCAACCAACAATGTTTCCCCTCACCATTCCCTCTCATGGAATCTAATCTGTATAAGCAATCCCCTTCATCATTTTCCATTTATATTAATAATTGAAAATATATACATCATATCATTTAGCAAAGGTTCATTGTCTTTCAAAATTCACCATAAAAGGTCTATCCATATTTTTTGTCATAATAATAATTATATTTATAGACTGGGGAAAAAGGGGTTCTTACATCTCGTACTAGGGATAACGGCCCAAATTATTTACATAGAAAACATGTTAAAGTATAATGATACACTTACAGAGCAATTCTGAAACCCTCCTAGTTTTCATGCCCAAATCTAGTCAACTGTACAGACTATCCCAACCCTTAACGTTTCTCTTCCATATAGTTGTCCTAGCCAATAAAAAAGTTACAATATTGTTGCATCATACCTCAAGGTTGTCCAAAACTTTTAGTTGTTCCATCCCACATGGATCCCCTTAGATTGCCCTCAAATTCCTTCTTTTGATGCCTGGAATACTTGGAACCCACAAGGACTGTCCCATAGATCACCTACTCCCTTTTCCCACTAGGGAAGCTTCAAAACAAGCCTAGAATTTATTTTTGTTACAGTTTTGTTGCATCCCTCTTTCACTGTCCAAATTACTCCCTCAAGGGATGTCGAAAATCACTCTAGAAGCCAGTTGTTACAGCCCACTAGTATTGTTGTCCTAGACCTCTAGGAAAACCCTTAAAATTCCCTTAATATGTTGCCTAATATCCTACAAAAAATAATTCTTTTGGCCCTCCTATACTTGTTGTTGCAGCCCTTTCCCATCTATCCAAACTCACCCATCATCCACTCCTAGACATGTCGATCTCCCTAGCAACAATAAACACCTTCAACATTGCCTCCAAGGTTGCTTTCTAGTAGGTCGAGCCCTTGTACAAGCATGTGGCTAACCCTTGGCACCTATTTGAGCCTCCTTAAGCCTGGTTGAGTCTCCTTCTATGTTGTGGCTAGGTTCTCCTAGTAGGTCGAGCCTCTCCTAGGTCCTGGTCTGCTTTTACTTGGATTCCAATAGACTACAGACCTCCTCCTCCCTACAAATCACCCAAACAAAGACAAAATTGTAGCAAGATTGAGGCCTAGAGGCCTCCCTCCATGTTTGGTCTGCAACCACCAAAGGCTGGATTGAAATCACCAAGCTATATCCACACTTATTACTCCACAATGATAATGTCACAATGACCCCTTATGTCATTTTATATAAGTGTAAAATCCCTTCAAGTATGTCAACATTAAATTAGAATATTTTAGTCTTATTTGTGGGTGTGAATCCCCTACACAAGCCCACAAATCCCATCACCAAACCCAAAGATCCCCTAGCTCCAACCCAAGGGGGTTTTCACTCCAACAAAAGTCCAATCGGGTGTCAATGATGATTCCCACGTTCCTGACACCTAGGCCACGTGAGAATACCTGCCTGAAGCTACAAAACATCAACACTCCTTCTTAGCAAGGGAGGTATTCTCACTCACTCCAATATCTCTTGGAAGTAACTATGCCTCCCATATTGTAAGTAGCTATGTCTTTCATAATGGAAGAATCTTTGTCTCCCACACTGGATCTACTACCACAATTGTTCTCCAATCCACCTTATTGGTTTCTCCCTCTATCACCAAAGATAAACCTATTGTAAGGCAAGGTCCCTTCCTGGAAGACACCCTAATCCTAGAATTCTCCTGCTTCCAAGCTTCTTGCTTGGACATATCAACCCATGACACCATCCTGATAGTCTTGCAAAATGCCTCTCTCCCATATGGACCTGAAGATGGACTCCCTTTGAATGGTTGACTCACCCTCCAAGCCTCGTGACTCCCTCTGAAGTTGGATTCCCTCTGAATCCACTAACTCCCTCTGAGGTCAGGCTCCCTCTTAGTCTGCACAACCTCCATATCTACATGCTCTCTATCCACTGTCACTCTACTACTATTGGCCATGGCTCGCATAGGATGGATTTTCTTCATATACATGTTTCCCTCTCTAATTCCAATAATCATTATTGTGTCTGAGGTAGATCCTTTGAGCATGAACAACACTTTTCCATCCTAGAATAACAATGCATATCCCTCCTTCTCAATCGTTGAGGCTGAGAACACACTCTTGGCACCCATGGCACATTTTCCATTTGCAACACATCCCCTGACTCCATCTAAAATACCAATGTTCCAAATCCATGTACCGCATACCTGGTCCTCATACCAAGCTCCACATACCTACCTGATTCAAACACTATGAAGCTCTCGAATAAATCATTTTCCATGTCACATGCCAATGACTCCCATTGTATAAGAGATATGCAATCCTCCAAGGAAATCATCTCACTTATCGAGTCATGACCATCCAATGAACTTCTTCCCAATTCCATCATCCAAGCCATAAAACTCTTTGTCTCAACACACTACAACTAAACTTGTGCCCTCCCTCTGAAACATTCTCGATTTATTGTTGGAAATGCAATCTAGTCCACTCTAGATGATTGCAACTCATCTTTGCAAGTGTCCTCATCCTCCTGGGTCAAATCCATCATACATTGTTGCACCTCGACTCACTATCAAGCGTGCAACTCTTCGGCCTGATGAGGACTCTATCTCATTAACCTTCCATCCACACAAAGTTATCTTGTCCATGCCAAAGCACCCGAGATGCACCGTCAAAAATCACTATGACAAGCCATTGTAAGTCCATCTACAGAGTTGGAAACCCACCACACAACATACTTTTGTGAACTGAGCCCTTCGCCAATCCACCAAAACTCCCATCCTACCATACTGCCAAGCTGCAATAGTCCACAACTCCTCGTCTAGACGGTCTACTCCATGTCTCAGACTAGATACCATCTAACTTGTTGCCGCCTGCAACAGTCATTGTAGCTCCCTCTCATAGCTAGCTTCTTAACACTACTACAAATCCCTCTCAGAGTTGTCACTTGTGTAAATAACTCAGATCCAATTTCCCTTCTCAGAACCTCAAGCTCTGATACCATGTTAGATTTTAACCACACCTCAGGTCTGTTCTATTGTATCGACAATTATACACAAATTAACACAATTTGAACTGTGAAATAAACACATTGAGATGCA